>MVGT01000617.1:117352-159809 GCA_002174775.1 Macleaya cordata | reverse complement strand
CAACCCTAACTCGACCCGTTTAGTTGGCGGGTCGAGTTAGGGTCGGGTTAGGCGGGTCGGGTTAGGCGGGTCGGGTTGGCGGGCCGGGTTACCCGTTGCCAGGTCTAGCTTCAATAACAGCTATCTTTTTTTATATGTCTATCCCACATTTTGTTTGGCATATGCCCACTTACCATTTTAATGAAAAAAAAACAAAACCCTAAATAACCACGATTTCCGGTTTTCCCTCTCTTAAACCCTGAAACCCATACTCACGACCCAGTGAGGCTGATTCTCCTAAATCACCATTTCGAGGAGAAATCAACTGAATTTTTTTTTGCATTTGAGAGCATTCAACGAAGGAGAAGTTTGATGGCCAGGTCGAGGCGACTAAATCCATTCCCCCCTCCACCGTCTGACTAAGAATAAGGGTAAGGGTTCGTTTTTCTTCTTTAGTCTGCATTTTTGGGATGTTTTGGTTGATTTTACTTCATTAACATGCTTTGCAACTCCTTAATCTCCATTACGAAGTTTTTTTTTTTTTTTTTCGATTTTTGACAGCCACAATGTGTAAACTAGGGTTGCTCTGCAGCTACTTAAACTCCGCTCGTCAGAGTCCAGACTCAAAATTAACACACGTCCTTACGACGTGATTGTTAATTTAGAGCATCTATGTCTGGACGAGTGTTGTTTTTGAAATTTTTTTTTTCCTTTGATTGATTATTAAAATTAGCTTGCTTTGTAAGTTTACATGACCTGTGCCTATTTTTCTTATCACTTCTTTCCTTTCCTTTTTGCATACTTGACTTCCCTTGTGATATCTCTATATATGCTTTGCCTAGTTAAGGTAGATTAGCTGCTAACATTGAATGCTAATTTCACTGAACTTCTTTGATATCTGGTCTTCTTTTTTAGGTAATTTAAGTTGTTAACTGTTAATTTTTTGTGATTTTGTCAATGTTCTGTCTATGAGTCATAAATTTTGATTGAAGTTGCATTCTATTTCATTGGTTTATGAATGGTTAATACTCTTATGATACTAAAATTATTTGCATAGACTTAAACAATGTACATCACACAGTAAAAGTTGGATCTTACAAGTATAAGTTTACTTGAAGTTTCAAAATCTATTTTATGGTTATCTAAGATGGACACTCTATTTGTACATATAAGCTTAGATTCAGCTGACTAAGTTTGTTTTCGACAGACTTAAACCATATTAATATTTAATACTACTATACTAGTATAGGTGCAGTCTCACTCTCAAGGATTAAGTTACATGAGTTGTTTAATCCCAAAGTTCTATCTTCATAAATTTAGTCTTTTAGATTGATTTCTGTTGAAGTTAATAACATGGGTTTCAAAAGTGAAGTAGATAAAAATGTAGCACATAATAGGACACCCAACTCTTTATTACTTACTCTACCAAGTTTTGAATGAAAATATGTTGCTTTAGTGATGTGTGTTGTTTGTTACTCAATGACACGTACATTGAGTCAGTGCATCAAGTTCAAACCCTTATTGAATCATGGCTTCAGCTTTTTCTAGCTCTCTCTTTCAATATGAATGGAACATTAAATTTTCTTTTTCATTGTACTCTTTATTTTAAGAGAAACTTGAAGTAGGATGAAATTTGGATGTTTCTTGTAAAAAAAGCTTATATAACTAATTGAGTTTGTATAATAATTGTCATCTTTTCTTTATTCATCTCAACAAGGTAATCGATATAAGCATGCAAGTGACCAATAATGCAAAACACTTCCTTCTTCTTTTCTTTTTTTTTTTTTTTTTTTTGCTTTGTGGGTTTGAACTTTGAATGTTGTGACATAATATTTATTTGTGTCTGAGAACCTCACTAATTTGGTGCAACTACCTCTTGTGCTCCCGATACCTCACATTAGGAATTGTCTCTGTGTGACCGTGTACTGTTCTTGATCCCTAGACTTTGATCTCTTCTTGTTTTAAAAAAAAAATTTGGAAAAGAACAAATAAGGGGTGTAGCGTTACCTTCGAATGATGTGATTGAGAATCCTTTATGGGATTTGAGGACCCATTACCTCATCAAATGAGTTTTTTTTTTTACAAATCTCGTCCATTAATGGAGTTTTACTCGAAATAGAATCATCCTCCATGAAAATCAGTTCGAAATGGACCCGATTGAGTAGGGGATTCAATGCTAGGATGCTTGAGGCTGAACCAATGACGAAAAGTTCGTTGATGGAGGAGCAAATGAATCCGTAGGAAGTGGGGTCGGTGGTGGGGTACTTTCTCCCACTTTCTCTCACTTTCTCCCTCTAAAACCACTTTCTCTCTCTAATCTATGTTTAACTAGAAAATAAATGAAGGGCACCCCTGATACAAAATTTACTCAAACTTAAGTTGGCAAAAAATGAACCAACTTAGATCACAAGTGATAAAAACCTTTGTCATCCAATAACAACAGCCTTATTTGAATAGATTGAATTTGATTATTCGAATACGTTTACCTCTTAGTCTTGTTAGACTTTAAAGTGAGCATTCAACTAAAAAATTTACATAAATTTGAGATGAAGGTCCGACTGGATGTATAAACCAGATAAGCTAGATTTAAATAAGTGAGATTCAAATTCTTTAAAATTTAGCAAACACCACCTAATTTGTTTTCTGGGTGTTCAGGAAACCCCAAAATCAGTATAGTGCATTGATATCCTAACACCGAATTGTTTTATCCTGATTGGAAGTATTCAAAGTAGGTTTGTGGTTGCTACCGAACACACTGTTAAAGATTAATAAATTCTAACTTGCGCCTCCTCTGCAACTCAGAGCACCTTAACTGAAGAACCTCTGTACACACCATACATAGAGAGTGCCAGCTGCTATTTCTCCATTCCACTCCACACTACACTGCGCTGAGTGTGAACTTTAAATTGCAATGGGGACGAAAGACAAGAAGAAGACGAAGAAGGATGGAAAAAAGGAGAAGAAAGAAGAAACAATGAGTGCGCAGGATAACACCACCACCACCGGCTCCCGGAACAACCATGGAAATAAGATCATCACTGATTCTCGTTTCTCTTCAGTACACTCTGACCCAAGATTCCAGAAAGTTCCAAAGCATCAATCGAAGGTCCCAATTGACTCTCGCTTTAATCGTATGTTTTCTGATAAGAACTTCTCTTCATCTTCTGCTCCTGTTGACAAGAGAGGAAAACCTAAGAACCAGAAATCAGAAAACCCTCTTCGCCATTACTATCGTCTTGATGAAGAAGAAGAACCGAAGAAGAAGGAGGATGTGGAAAATGATTATGATGAAGAAAGTGAAGAATTTGAGGATGTCAAATTGCAGAAGCACAATGGCACGTCGTCGTCGTCGGAGTCTGAATCCAACAGTGAATTCGAGGAATTGAAATCGGGGGATGAGTTGGAGAGTGATGATTCATCTTCAACTAGTTCTGATACGGATGATGAGAATGAGGTTTATTCGGAAGACGAACTTGCTGAGCCGGTGAGTTTGGATTTGATTTTTGAGGTTTTTGATGCCCATTAAGTTACTAGGAAAATTCAGTGATAACTTGAATTATGTTTTGTTTTAGTTATATCTAAGACTTAACACTGTGTTACTTCTTTGATGTTTGAAAAACAGGAGGAGAATATACCTGAGATTGAGCAAGAAACTCGAAGACTGGCGATCGTTAATATGGATTGGAGTCAAGTTCGGGTGCGTTTTATTTGTCCAGTTTGAGTGGTTTATATTCTAATTGGGTTATGTTTGAATCATGTTATTGCTTAAAAAATAAAGTTTCCCATGTTGCAGTCATCTTTCGTGGTGATTGTTTGAAGATCCATTGAGGTTTTACATGCTTGTTATGCTTGATTAAAGTATTGAATCATATTCTTCTTATTTAGATTTGGTTATTCAACAATGTGCAGTTTAAAGTACCCACACCAAGCACACTTCATGAAAAGAAAAAGAACATTGATCACAAATCTAGCATGATACTACATACCCTTATCATAGTGCATAACTAGTGAATCCAATAAGCAATGAATCGATAGGACAATAAATATTGTATTTTATCATATGTTAGATTAGTATTAGTAGTGATAATTTCCTTACCCATTTCTTAAAGAAAAAGGAAATTTATTTCCTTAATCCTCACCTAATTATATCCTTCAGAACATGATACATATCAAACTTTTGTTCTGGATCACCTATGTTTTTCCTTGTTCAAGTGAGTTTTTCGTGCGCTTTCCTTATTGGGCATGTAGTCACTTTACAATATTCGTTTTGTTTGGAATTTTAAAGTTGGTGCAGTCCTGTCTGAGAACATTGTGATGTTTTGTAGGCCGTTGACCTGTATGTATTGATGAGCTCGTTTCTTCCTAAAAGTGGGCAAATTTTGTCTATTGCTGTCTATCCATCAGAGTTTGGGCTTAAGTGTATGGAAGAGGAAGCGGTGCATGGCCCCATTGGTTTATTTGACAATGACAAAGAGAAGAGTGATGACGATGATGACGACGATGATGAAATTCACGAAGAAAAATTGCGTGCTTATGAGAAGAGTCGCTTAAGGTGATTGCCTGAAAACTGTGAAAGACTCCTATTTTTTCCCGTGTTATTATTTATTTTTGTAATTTTTGCTATTACAACTGGTAGTACTGTAAATTTTATACATATTTTGGAATCAGAAGATTGAATTCCTGAAACTACTATAAAATAGTTTGAACTCTATGTTCCTGATGCACTAGAGAATATACAGTCACATCTAGCAACATCCTGTTTAGAAAGTCTGACCTAGTACTTTTTTATATATTGTTTCAGGTACTACTACGCCGTCGTGGAGTGCGATTCAAGTGCTACGGCAGATCACCTCTACAAAAATTGTGATGGTACTGAGTTTGAAAGAACGTCAAATGTTTTGGATTTGCGGTTTATTCCAGATTCAATGGAGTTTAAACATCCTCCTCGTGACATTGCAACCGAGGTATTTCTTCAAATTCCTTTTTTCAATCGACTAATTTAGAAAAAAAATAGTGTTCCATATACAAGCAGAGCTGCTTATTTTCATGTGTTTCAAATTACTATAGTTATGGAAATAAAAAAAAGTCGCTATTTTAACATTTTTATTGCAAGTGTCATACTTAAGAGATATTCTAGTTATTAAGCTTGCCACTAACTAAATTTGTTAATTAGTCCATGTATTGTTTCTTTAGTCAATCCTAATGGTATCTGTTTAATGTTTCATTTTCTCACTTCAGGCACCTACAAACTATGAAGGTCTAGATTTTCATACTCGTGCACTACAGCAAAGCAAAGTTAACCTTTCGTGGGATGAAGATGAGCCACAACGTGCGAAGGCCTTGAAACGAAAATTCAATGCTGATCAGGTTGGTGAATTTGTTATATTCCTATGTTTGTTTAGTATTGCTTCAATCAAATCTATTACTGATATTCTTAGGCTGGTAAGGTTTTGTACCCGACCAGTACAGCTTACATGAAGATGAGCATAGGGTTTATCTTTTTGTGAGGAATACATAAGTAAAACTGTATCAAAATCACCATGTGGGCTCACAGGTTCATGTACAAAATCTTGTATGGAAAAGTGGTGTCAAGATAATCTGATCCTTCCTTCTTTTTTTTTTTCTTTTTTTTTAAAGGAAAGAAAAAAGATGCTATATCTTACAATCTAGAATTTCAAGGCATTTTTAATTTGCATACGCAGATCAACTAGTTAGTCTCCAGAATCCAAGTACCTCCTGATGCATTTTGGATGAGCCCTGGTCTAAACATCTAAATACTGGTTTATGCATGCACGTCATCCCCAGATACAAACCATAATCATCTTTTGACATCCAAGTGGTACCTCATTTTTGTATACTTTTTAATCTCATTTTGTGCTGGATTTCCTCAGCCAGATCAGATTAGTAACCAACCTCTCTCAGTTAATTTTTTAACTTGTTAAATGCTTCCTTTTATTATAACCTGTAACTATGTTTAAGGATTAATTGGATAGTCCTAGTTCTAAAGGTATTTGTAATTCAAAAGAGTGCCGTAGACAAAGAAGAAGATGCACTATTTAAAGTCCAACTTCGAGTTCATTTCAACATTTGCTATGCATCGACTCTTGTTGCTGTACTGATAATACTATAACTGCTGTAGCTGGCTGAGTTGGAATTGAACGCGTTTTTAGCTTCTGATGATGGAGAAAGCGATGATGATGAGAATGATGAAGTTGAAGATGGCCAATCTGAAAAAAAGACTGAAAAAAGGGAGAAGTATCGCGCTCTCATACAGGCGGGTGAGGGTTCAGAGGGAGGAGATGATGAGGATGGCAAGGATATGGAGGTAACTTTCAGTACTGGCTTAGAAGACATAAGCAAGCGTATTCTTGAGAAGAAAAAGGATCAGAAGTCTGAAACTGTCTGGGAGGCTTATCTCAGAAAGAGAAGTGAGAAAAGGAAGGCAAGGAAGAACAGGTCGAAGTACTCGTCAGAGGATGAGAGCAGTGGTAGTGATCAAGACGTGCCTGAGCAAGTTGATGACTTCTTCATTGAAGAGCCTTCAGGCAAAGGCAGTAAGAGGGGTAAAAGTGATCGCAAGGAAAAGCATATTCAAGAAAAAGATAAGGAGCAAGAAGCGAGTAGAGCGGAACTTGAATTACTGCTTGCTGATGATCCGGAGGCAAACAACAGTCTCAAGGGATATAATATGAAGCCTAAAAAGGCGAAGGGGAAAAAGGAAAAGGAAATTCCATCCGAGGACAAGATACCTGTGATTGATTACGAAGATCCTCGATTTACATCGTTGTTTTCATCTCCCCTCTTTGCCTTGGATCCTACAGATCCACAGTACAAGAGGTATGTAGCTCTTATCAATACAATCACCAGTCATTTCTTTGATACAAGTTTGATTGTTCGTATCAGGAATTTTGTCATGCAGACTGAACAAGTAGTCTAGCTTATGCATATATTCACATGCAAATGAGATATCACTTGTCAGATCCCCTAGTAGAAATTTGACCTGATTTGATGTTCCAAACGATTCTGTGGTTGTCTTTTTTCCTCGATGGTCAGGAGTGGCGTTCTGACCCTCCAAAAGAATGGGAGAGGTTGGGATATGGTTTGCACTTCCATGTGCACCATATATACCTGCAGCCCAGA
Source organism: Macleaya cordata (assembly GCA_002174775.1). Lineage (NCBI taxonomy): Eukaryota > Viridiplantae > Streptophyta > Magnoliopsida > Ranunculales > Papaveraceae > Macleaya > Macleaya cordata. Next base: position 152,690 of record MVGT01000617.1, on the reverse strand, counting down.
TGCAGTCCATCTGATCATACCTTAGATAGTCAAGCTAAATCAACAGTATCATTCTTATTTTGGTTTTCTTAACTTTTGCTAACACAGAACTTTTAATATTGCAGAAGTGCAGCTTATGCTCGGCAATTGGCACAAAAGCACCAACATGGTGTCCGTGGAGATATTGGCAACGGGGAACAAGTGAAAACACATAAACAAGCTCAATTTCCCTCGGATGACACTGCCTCCAAGAAAGACGTGGAATTGCATTCTGAGGGTACCTCTTCTTCAAAGAAAGAGAAGCATGAGCTCTCATCTTTGGTTCGATCTATCAAGAAAAAGGCCCAACAAGTTCAAGCACCAACCACCGTTAAAGATTCAAGGAAAAATACGGCATTCAAGCCCAGTGGTATGTTGACTAACAAGGAGAAGAATGAACTGTCGTCCATGATTCAATCGATCAAGAAAAAGATCAAGCGTTGAGAAGGTTGGGACTTTCTATTTACTCGTCACTTGGAATGCCCATTGAAGACAGAGTTTCATGCTAAATGGTCAAACATCTGCGAGGCATCTGTCCTGTTTTCACTCGGGAAGGTGATAATAGTATAGAACTCTGAGATACATCATTTAATCAAAGTAAAATATTTAAATTTATTTTCGCTGGTGGATTTGGTTTAGTCTTTTCTTTTCCATTTTTTTTCTTCTACTTCTTATTATTCTGTAACTTTTTTTTTTGGGTAAAACTAAATTATATTAAAAATGAAAGAATGATAAATACAAATTTACAAGAGCAGAGATGCTCTACAAAAGGGCCTCCCCAGAATACCAAAGTTGCGTGATTTACATAAAGAGAGCGTCCCAGTTGAAAACGCAACATGAAAAGGGGAGTACTCGAAGTAGTCCAAAGTGAACAAGAGATATGATCTCAATACTTGAGTGTAAAGGATCTCCAAACCATCCCAGTCTCATGAATAAATTGCCCCAAAAAAAAAAATGTAAAGGATCTCTTACTCTTACTATTCTGTTACTTAGCATCATCATCCTGTATTTGCTGAGGAAAACTATGAGTTTGTTTTAGAAAGAAGGAAATGGGTTTTTTGAATGTCACTGGGACCTCTTCCCTAGACGAGCAATTTATTTTATATATGAGAAGACAGATATGCCAATCTGTAAGGGGATGCCCTCCATTTGTGACATTTTCCAAACCTAATCTTCCTATCCATTTCAGGATGGATTTTATGTCAAAATTTGTATCGGTAATATTATTAGTATCGAGATAATTGTTTAATTTAATTTGAAGACTGGTCATTTTTTACTATTCCATCTTTTGCTAATGGAGTGTTGAGTACCATTTCACCAGAAGATGCTTGAATGATTGTTCAAATTTTTTTTTTTTTTAATTTATTTTCGGCCCACTTTATATGTTCATGATTATATAGACATCACGAATTTCTCAATAACCATCAACATTTCTTTTTGGGGACAATTAGCGATACCCAAAAAATTAGTGTCATTTGCAATACCCTTAAATAAATCGAATTAGTGCTCCAGGCTAATTGTGTCTGTCAAAAGAGCTATTAAGTGACACGTGAGGGATTCTTTTACTAAAATGCCCTCACATGTTACACTTGTGAACTGAGAACTATTCAAGTGAACTATTTAAGGTCACGAGTTTCTCAATAACCATCACCATTTCTTTTTGGGGAAAATTAGCGATACTCCAAAAAATTAATGTCCTTCGCACATGGGCCTTTGGCTCAATAGTTGTGCATCCCTCCCATAAATCTTTGATAGTGGGAGGTCTTAGGATCAAAACTTCTTGATCGTGGTATTGCTGTTAAGTTTATCCTATGTAATCTGATAATAAATATAGGTACGATGTTATTGGCGGTTTCTATGTACTCGTTGGTAAGTGCATTTCCTATGTTCGTTGGTGACGATGTTCATGGCGGTTTCTCTGCGCTCTTCATACGCCAACTAAGTGTATTTACGCCATAGTGTAACCTGGACAGGTTGTGAAACCGCTTTTTCTGAATTGGGTTTTAAAGAGAGTGTGGGGTGGGGGGGGAAACAATTTGAGATGAAGAAGAAACTGAGACATTTAGAAGAGAAAGTGTGAATAAGAGATGGGAGCAAAGAGGAGAAGCCACCAATGAAAACAGAGGTTTTTGAGTGTTTGGTATAGAGATAGAGAGAGAATGAAAGAAAGGGGGTTCGACATGGCTCGCCTGAATCTGGCTTTATGTCAATGGCCATTGAATTAGTTATTTCCTGGCCATTGGATTTTACTTAAAAGATGAAGCCATGCATTTTGCATGTTGTGGAATCTGGAAGGTAATCTAGGCATTTAAAAAAAAAAAGACTTTAAGTAGTTTATATGTAATATTTGAGGGCATTTTAGTAAAAGAATCCCTCCCGTGACGTATACATGGTCACGTATCGGCTATTGACAAAAACCGTTAGTCCAAAAGTATATCACTAATTTCAATTAATTTAAAGATATTGCAAAGTAGATTAATTTTTTAGGGTGTATCTAGTAAAAAAAAAAATCACTATCTGTTCCCTTCTTTTTATCATATCATCATAACATCTGCATGCCCTCTTTCCCTTTAATTTTGAGCAAACTGGAAACTTGTATATGCTAGGGATACAAATGATAAGCTTCATTTAGTGGCCCCCTCAAAGAATATTAAAATTCCTATTATGGCTTTAACCTAAGAAGATGTTATACATTTGGCCCCTATCAACTTTCCTACCATCTATTCCTATAATCATCATACATATAATAAATTGATAATTGACTCATTTTCTCAACTTTACTTTCACTTCTTCACTATTGTTTTACACTTTTTATAGCTCCCCCGTCCATATAGATATAATCCAAATGTTTATATACTAGGGAACTAAGGATGATCTTCTCTTGTAATGTAGCTCACTTTTACAACAACAAATGGCTTAAGTATGTGTGTGTTATGTAAAATATATATATATATGTGCATTGTTGACCAAAAAAAAAAAAAAAAAAAATAGCATTGGTTTAAAACTTTCAACCATATTAAACCCTCACAAAAAAATATCAATCTTCATCTCTATGTAAACCCTAAGATGTGTTTAAATAAACTGGGTGTAAAAATAAATGAATTGTTAAGACAAAATTGTGAGATGAAAGTAAAGTTTATCGATAGTTAATTATGAAAATCTGATATTTATTTCATGGTTTACACGTAATAAATGTACACGTGTGTGGCAATTCTTTTGTGATTTTGACAGTATTTTTGGGCTTCTCACGCACCTTTTACTAGTAGTCAACGGTGTATCTTTGCCTTATAATTGTAATTTAGACAATAATTCCTCGTACAAAATGTACATGTGTATAATGGCGTCCACCTTCATGAACCGAATGGAATCAGAATTGATTTCCCCAATCTCAAATCGATGTATTGAAATATCAAAATGGAACAACTAGGGCCCTGCTTGGTATGCAGGGAAAAATTGCATCTGCAGTTATTCCCGATCAAAAACTACTTGGTATGGTATTCCTCTGCTAGTTAGGATACCTATGGCCTTGTTTATCCATGCAAACTACCACTACCACAACTATAGTAATTTGCATTCTGCAAATTTTCTTGCATACTAAGCTGGGCCTAGGATTTCAATATCGGAGAATTGTAACTAATAGGATGTGAAACCATAGTATTCTAACCTGGTTTGGTTATGGTTCTGGCTACTTCGATATCTGAAGCAACATAAATCGAACCAAAAAGCATTAGAACCTGACTTTTTAAATATTTTATTTTTTTACTTTACCCTTTTATCATTATTATTACTCCCGACATTTTATCTATATAGAAATCAAATATTAGGTATTCAAGACCATTATACCAGATATAATGGATCGGTACCAAAATCAATCATTCCAGTTCTAATCCCACCTACTACACTAATAATTGAATCGAAAGCTGCAAAATCAAAACCAACAAAAATCGGAACTGAATTAATTTACAGGTTGTGGTCCCGACTAGTTTAATAACTGAATAATGCTATACAATCACATGGATAAGATGTAGGGGTGGGACTCGGACGGGTTGGGCGGGTTAGAGGCTTTGGACATGCCATGCCCACACTGTACCTCATTTGCCCAGAATGCCCATAGAACTTACAAAATCTATAAGAGGCTTACCCACGCATAGCCCGAGTGGGTTTCTCGGGTTCTTCGGGTTTCTTGGGTTCTTCGGGTTGCCCATGTTTCAATAAATTTAGGTGATTGAATGAAATTATTAATATAAAAAATTAATAAAAATAAATAATAAACTTAAATAAATAAAATATCCTTCATAGTTTAAAAAGATAAACAAACTAACAATCTACTCACATAATAAATGAAAATTTTAAACAAAATTTAGTAACAACGAAATCCAAATCCATAATCCAAATCTTAGGTGTGGGTTAAAAAAACCTACATTATAAACATATGGCCCAATTTATTATTTATTATTAGGTTAACAAAACCCTCTCTCTTTCGTTTAGGTTAAAAAAACCTACATTATAAACATACGGCCCAATCTATTATCTAATAAAAAAATCAAATTTTTTTTTTAAAGAAACCTCTGTGCCTTGGACGGGATATGGGAGCTAGCCAATATTGTGTTATGTTAAAGTGTGTACATGTAGCATTACTCGTAACCAAACAGGCAGTTTAAACCCCAGATTGGACAGGTGCCCTTTGCGGTTTTCAATTTATTTACTTAAAAAACAAAAAATAATAAAAACTTGGACATGTTACACAATATTTAAAAAAATTAGACATGCTCAGTAGATCTTGGTCAATTGTTCAATTAAAAAGAAAAAAAAACATAATCATGTGGCGTTAGTTTAAAAATTGAAATAAAAAACTAATTTTAATTGTTTTTTAATACATAAATTATGTATGTAAGAGAACATTTATATATTTTCTTCAATTATATGTTCGTAAATCTTGTGATGCAAGTGTTTACGTGTGAATTTTAGAAAAATAAGGATTGGTTTAGTCATTCTGGCTTTGAACAAAATATTGTTTTGAAATTTTTATTTTTATTTTTTTCTGGTTTGTTGCATTTGACCAAGGTTGAAGAGCATCTTGAAAACAATTTTTCTTTTAAAAAAAAAAAAAAACTGGGTTCTTCTTTTAGAAATTTTTTTTGTGAAATAAGTTAAAAAATATAGTTTTTAAGTTTCAAAACTAGAAAGAGGTTTCAAAGTTAAATTTAAAAAAAAAAAAAACCAGAAAATGAGGCATATACCCATGTATGCAAAAAACTCACACGTAGAGGACATGTTTTTTTTTTTTTTTTGTACAAGGGACTATTGCCCGAATTACAATGATAAAGCGAAGATACACCGCTAAGGCGCTAATCACTAGAAATGAGTGTGTGAGAAGAATAGAGACACCGCCAAGATCATCAACAAAGTCGCCACCACAGATGAAGAGAAGACACAAACTCCAACATAATTTATTACATGGGCCAAACCTTATGACAATACCACGGCCTATAAAGTTTGAATCCACAACCTCCTAAGTCATAGAGAGGGACGCAAACTAACTGAACAAGCAGTTGTTTGCTTTTTTTTTTTTTTTTTTTTAGGATTAGTGTTTGTGAAGAAACAAAAATACGCTTCAAGTAGCATCTTATAGGTATTCACAATCATGTTGTTAACAATAATGCTCATACAAATTTGCATTTTTTTCCCTAAGCAAAATAAAAATATTGGCTCTGCTTGGTATGCAGGGAAAATTTGTATTCTGCAAATTACCACAGCTGTGGTAGTGGTAGTTTGCATGAACAAACAAGGTCATATGTATCCTAACTAGCAGAGGAATACCATACCAAGCAGCTTTTGACCGAAAATAACTGCAGATGCAAATTTTCTCTGCATACCAAGCAGGGCCGTTATTAATATTTACAAAGATTTAAAAAGGACAAACCCTCATCCAATACAATAAAAAAGAAGAAGTTGTTGGGAACTACATCCTAATTAGATTGGCACTTCATGCAGCAACACTCATTTGTGGAAAGCCACCTCAGATGAAGCGAATACTATTTTGCACAAAACTCCTCCAACTCCAGTAATTCTGATGACAACTTCGATGATAGTTTGACAAGAATAATGTTAGTGTCATGCTTGAGAAGAAAAAAAGTTAATTCTGTTATAGCATGCAGGTCACATGCGTGGCAATTAGGTGGCTGATCCACCATACTAGCCATACGCTTGACACCTCTTTGATAGGTGTCAAGTACTAGCTTTTTGTTATCCATGCAAATCCTCTAGTATTTCTTCAGCTCCTCCCTATATATATATATGGGTTAGTAGTACGAATTATATATGTTGTTGAGTTAACAAGAGTGATATAAGTTGTAATATAACAAAGGAATGTTCTGTATGATCAAGTTATGCTTATATATGTTGAGAGAGAGAGATAAAGTTGTAATAGAGAATTGTTCTTATGTTCTTGAGCTATCTATGAATAAGAAATCTCTATCTCCACTTCTCTCGTACTTGTGGTTATACTGTGTGTCTTGAAATCGTAACAAGTTATCAGCACGAGTCTCTACCACTTTCAAGATCGAGACCTCGACATTTTGTGATCAACCCGAAGCTTCTGGGCATCTCACAAAATCAGAAAGGTATACTTGTGTTGCCTTATTTTTAATGTCGAATCTAACGAAGCTTGAGTTTGTTGCTTTAGATATCACTGGAAACAACTATCTTTCCTGGGGCCTGGATATGGAACTCCATCTCGCGTCTAAGCAATTCGGAGATACTATCCGGGAAGGAAATCTGCCGACCACAGAGAGTCGTGCTGCTACTGCCACTATTTTCATTCGGCACCATATCCATGAGGGACATAAATCTGAATATTTGACGGTGAAAGATCTGTTAGTCCTCTGGAACTGTTTAAAGGATAGATTTGGCCACTTGTCGATGGTCATACATCCTGGTGCTTTGAATGATTGGAGGAACCTGCAGTTGCAGGACTTTAAATCAGTAACATAATATAATTCGGCTTTATTCAGAATAACCTCGCAGCTGAGACTATGTGGTGATACTGTTACTGATGAGCAGCTGCTGGAGAAAACCTTCAGCACTTTCCACGCCTCTAATGTGATGTTACAACAGCAATATAGAGAGCATAGGTTTCAAAATATTCTGAATTAATCTCCTGCCTTCTAGTTGCCAAGAAGAATAACAAGTTGTTGTTATTAAACCATAGAGCTCGTCCCACTGGTTCTAAGTCTGTACCTGAAGCTTATGCTGCGACTGCTTCAGGACAGGGACGTGGACGGCGTGGTTATAAAGGTAGGCGCGGTAGACGCTACCGACGGAATAATTCCAAGAAGTGGAATAATACAGATCATGCTACACAGAATCCCCAGAAGAGGGATAACGCTGATCCCCAGGAGAGGGATAGAAGCGAAACGAAGCAAGGTAAAGGGAGAGATTGGAATAGACCCCCTAAAGATGTAACCTGCTATCGTTGTGGCATGAAAGGACATCTGGCGCGTAATTATTATACGGTCGAGCACCTAGTCGATTTGTATCAGGCTTCATGTAAGAAAGCCAAAACTGGTGCCGAGACAAATTATATTTGTAATGGTGTTCCCACTGATGATACCCATACAAGGATGTTTGCCTAGCAGACAGTGCTACGACCCATACAATCCTTCGTGATAGTAAATTTTTCATGAGCTTGAGTATGTTCAAGGCTTGCGTGACTACTATCATTGGTACGACCAGTCTAATTGAGGGCTCTGGTAGAGCTAGTATTATGCTCCCAGGTGGTACAATACTTGATATTGACGATGCTTTGTATTCTTCCAGATCCAGGAGAGATCTGTTGAGCTTTAAAGACATACGTCGTAATGGATACCACCTTGAGACAGTGAATGAGCATGATATGGAATACTTGTGTATTACCTCCACTGTCTCACACCAGAAGCATATATTAGAGAAGCTCCCGGCTCTCTCCTCTGGTTTGTACCATACGATAATAAGAAAGGTTGAATCTTATGCTGTCTTGAACCAGAAGTTCAATGACCCGAAAGCGTTTATNTCTGGTTTGTATCATACGATAATAAGAAGGGTTGAATCTTATGCCGTCTTGAACCATAAGTTCAATGACCCGAAAGCGTTTATACTTTGGCATGACCGACTTGGTCACCCAGGTTCTACCATGATGAGTAGAATAATTCAAAACACGCAGGGACATTCATTACAGAACAGGAAGATTCTGATGTCCAAAGATTATGCTTGTGAAGCGTGTTCCCTGGGTAAATTGGTGCTTAAACCATCTCTAACCAAGGTCGTTGTTGAATCTCTAACTTTTTTGCAACGAATTCAGGGAGATATTTGTGGGCCTATTCATCCCCAATGTGGACCATTCTGATATTTTATGATCTTGGTGAATGCTTCTGCGAGATGGTCGTATGTTTGCCTATTATCCACTCACAATGTTGCCTTTGCACGTTTGCTCGCTCAGATTATACAATTAAGTGCACATTTCCATGAATTCTCCATCAAGTCTATCCGTTTTGATGGAGCTGCCGAGTTTACATCCCAAGCTTTTGACGCTTATTGCCAAGCAGTTGGCATCGACGTAGAGCATCATGTTGCTTACGTTCATACACAAAATGGTCTAGCAGAATCATTTATGAAGCGTCTTTAGCTCATTGCTCGGCCTATGCTTATGAAAACTAAGCTACCAGTTGCAGCCTGGGGACATGCCATTTTACATGCAGCTGCATAGGTTCGGATTCGTCCGACTGCATATCACTTGTATTCTCCTATGCAGCTTGTTATGGGTCACCCACCAAATATTTCACACTTGCGTGTATTTGGTTGTGCTGTGCAAGTTCCTATTGCCCCTACGCGACGTACTAAGTTTGATCCTCAGCGTCGGCTAGGAATATATGTTGGCTTTGATTTACCTTCTATTATTCGTTATCTTGAGCCAATGACAGGTGATGTTTTTACCGGCCATTTTGCGGACTGTCATTTTGATGAGACAGTCTTCCCGTCATTAGGGGGAGACAATCCGTCGTCAGTAGAACGGCGTGATTCGTTGTCAGAAGAACGACATGCAATTTCCTGGATCACACCATCTATGTCTTATCTTGATCCTCGTACCAATGCCTGTGACATTGAGGTGCGGAAGATTATTCATCTTCAGGAAATTACTAATGAAATGCCTGATGCATTTAATGACGCAGCTAAAGTTACCAAGTCATATATACCTGCTGCAAATGCTCCAGCTAAACTTGATGTCCCGGAGAGACATGTTGTAAGAGTTGATATCCCGCGAGGGCATGTGACCCCAGTAGGACAACTTGCAGCAAACGAGTCGTCTAATGCACGCCAAAGCGTGGGCGACCTCTTGGTTCGAAAGATTCTGTTCCCAGGAAGAGGAAATGCTAATCAATAAATGTCAGTACTCCCGGAGAGAGTATCATTGAATGATCCACATTCTCTGATGATATACCTCTTGAAGAAGGCAAATCCCCAGGAGAGGGACCGGTACAATCCCCAGAAGAGGAAAATGAGGAAATCTCTATAAATTATGCATGTATCGGAGAAATGTGGAATCGCAATGAAATAATTATCGATGATATTTTTTCTTTCTCAGTAGCTACTGACATCGTCACAGAGAACGATGACATTGAGCTTCGCTCTATATAGGAATGTCGACATAGAATTGATTGGGCAAAATGGAGAGAAGCTATCCAAGCAGAATTGGCTTCCCTTACAAAGCGTGAGGTGTTTGGACCGGTTGTACTAACACCCGCGAATGTGAACCCGGTGGGAAACAAATAGGTCTTTGCAAGAAAACGCAATGAGAAAAATGAGGGCGTTCGCTATAAGGCGCGACTCGTGGCACAAGGTTTTTCACAGAGACCTGGGATTGATTATGAAGAGACATATTCTCCTGTTATGGATGCAATTACTTTCAGATATCTGATTAGGCTGGTAGTCTCAGAAAGACTCGACATACATCTGATGGATGTGGTCACTGCGTATCTGTACGAGAAGTTAGATACAGATATTTATATGCGAGTCCCGGAAGGGTTATTTTTACCTGAGGGAAGACCATGCCATTTGTATTCACTTCAGTTCAAAAAAGCTCTATATGGATTGAAACAATTCGGGCGGATGTGGTATAATCGCCTTAGTGAATACTTGATAAAGGAAGGATATGTAAACGATCCCATTTGCCCCTGCATTTTTATAAAGAAATTAGAATCTGGATTTGCTATCATCGCTGTGTATATCGATGATATCAACTTAATCGGGACTCCTGAAGAGCTCCGTAATGCTGCTGAATACCTGAAGAAGGAATTCGAGATGAAAGATCTTGGAAAAATGAAATTTTATCTCGGCTTGCAGATCGAGCATTACTCAAGTGGAGTTTTAGTCCATCAAACGGTGTATTCTAAGAAGATCCTGAAGCGTTTTAACATAGACAAAGCACATCCATTGAGTACTCCTATGGTTGTGAGATCTCTTGATATTGAGAAAGACCCATTTCGACTAAAGGAAGAAGATGAAGCACTACTTGGTCCTGAGGTACCATATTTAAGTGCAATCGGCGCATTGATGTACTTGGCCCAATATACAAGACCAGATATTGCATTTGCAGTGAATCTGTTAGCTAGGTTCAGTTCTGCCCCGACAAGGAGACATTGGACAAGTGTCAAGCAGATTTTCCGAAATCTCCGCGGAACTACAGACATGGGATTATTCTATCAGAGAAACCCATCCAATGGCTCACAGATGATGGGATACACTGATGTCGGATATCTCTCCGATCACAACAAAGCTATTTCTCAATCTGGTTATGTTTTTATAAGTGGTGGTACTGCATTCACTTGGCGATCCAACAAGCAAAGTCTTCCAGCCACTTCTTCGAATCATTCGGAGATTATTGCATTGCATGAATCCAACCAGGAATGTGTGTGGCTACGATCACTGATTGGACATATTAGAAGCTCTTGCGCTCTACCCTCTATCACAGATGTTCCAACAGTCATTTTTGAAGACAATGCCGCTTGCATATCACAAGTCAGAGAAGGTTACATCAAAGGTGATAGAACCAAGTATATTTTGCCGAAGTTATTTATTCTCACCATCTCCAGAAGAACCGTGAGATTGATATCCAACAGATACAATCCTGTGAGAATTTTGTTGATCTATTCACAAAGTCTCTGCCTACGGCGATGTTCAAAAAGCTGGTTTATGATATTGGCATGAGACGGATGTATCATTAAGTGGACTGATTTAAGTGCCTGCTCAATCAGGGGGAGTATACTAGTACCTGCTTTTGTCTGACTGGACCTTATCGCGCTGTACTCTTTTTTCTTTGTCAAGGTTTTGTCCCTCTGGATTTTTCTTGTCAGAGTTTTTAATGAGGCAGCTTATGCGAGTCCAGCACTATCCTAAGTCTTTGTACTTTTTTCCTTAGTTCAGGTTTTGTCCCTCTGGGTTTTCCTCGCAAAGTTTTTAACGAGGCAATTATCTTAGCATAGTGGACATCCAAGGGGGAGTGTTATAGCATGCAGGTCACATGCGTGGCAATTAGGTGGCTGATCCACCATACTAGCCATACACTTGACACCTCTTTGATAGGTGTCAAATACTAGCTTTTTGTTATCCATGCAAGTCCTCTAGTATTTCTTCAGCTCTTCCCTATATATATATATATATGGGTTAGTAGTACGAATTATATATGTTGTTGAGTTAATAAGAGTGATATAAGTTGTAATATAACAGAGGAATGTTCTGTACGATCAAGTTATGCTTATATATGTTGAGAGAGATAAAGTTGTAATAGAGAATTGTTCTTATATTCTTGAGCTATCTATGAATAAGAAATCTCTATCTCCACTTCTCTCGTGCTTGTGGTTATACTGTGTGTCTTGAAATCATAACAAATTCTTAGATTTTTAATATCTATATATTAAAATAGATCAGTTTCAGGACAAATAATGATTCAAATTCATTTTCTCACAAATTTGGGTTATTTTTTGTGACAAAGATAAACACATATAATTTTTTAAGCAATGGAATATTTGGTAAATAAAGAATATCTAAAGGGCAAATGATTAGTATGAGTTTGTAGATAAAAAATGGTAAGTATACGTAGAGCAAAAAAGATATGTATATGTGGAGGAGAGAGAAATTTATCAACTCTTAATTTTTTTTAACATAAAAATATCATAACCTTTTTGTCTACAAATCAATTTTTTACAAAATTTATATTTTTAAAAAAGATTCGCGAAGATTTTCAAAATAAGACCACTCACCAATACTAAATTTTTTTTAAAAAAAGTATTTTAGGTGTTAAGTATGAATTGTATGCAGACAACATATAGCTGGTCGACATGTGTCGAATCTATAAAATAGTAAACTAACATATGTCTGAATAGATTTTAGACGATGAAAATTTGCGACATTCTGTGTGATGTAAAAGGTATGGGTATCGCTAGTACATAAAAAGTCTAAGCTTTTTTGTTGAGTAATGCTACATAATGCATGAATTTGACTCGATTTCTTTTTTTTTTATAATTCTCCAAATGATATGATAGTTATTAGGAAAGTGCCAAAGGGCCCAAAAATACTCAAAATTGATGTGGCAGCTAAAGTGAAATATGACATTTAAGGTTTGGCTTCGAATGTGTTATGCATTTTACCTACCCATCACTTGCCCTTTGATGTGGCATCTCGTTTTCGGGATTAATTTTGTAGCATCATTTTATGTTTTCTTCGTGGGTTCAAATCCCACTTCCGTCCAATAATGCTGAAATAATGTTATAGTCTGTTTGGACAAGGGATTTTAGAGAGGGATTTTGTGGGGACCGGAATTTTGAGAAAAAATATAACATAATTTTTCCACCAAATCTCTCTCCCAAATCCCTTGTCCAAACAAACTATTAGAGGATTTTTCACAATCCAAAAATATTTTAGTACTCTTTATTGTTAATAGTAGTTGATCTTCTGGTGCTTGTAAGGTGGCAGTATATTATCTCCATTCTATGCATCATTTATGACGCATTCTCTCTATCCATTAGTGGTTGTACTCTCTGATAAGAATAATTCCACATAGGATATGAAAGCTTATAACAAACTTAATTTATAATAATCCTGGATCACATCACTCATGGCCAATTGGTTTTGAGTTGGATGCCCATAAACTTAATATGGTATCTGAGCGTAGGCTCACACGTGATAGGCCTAACGGCTACACATGCTCCCCGTCACTAAAAAAAAGTTCTATGTGTTAGGCGTAAAAGAACGCCACACGTGAGGGGGCGTGATGAGAATAATTCCACATAGGATATGAGAGCCTAGCAAACTCAATTTATAATGATCCTGGGTCACATCACTCATGGCCAATTAGTTTTGAGTTAGATGCCCACAAACTTAATACTCTCCACCTATTAATTGGCATCTTCCCTTACATACGCTTTTATTTATACCCGTAGTTAAACAATTGCCCTATCATAAAAAAAATAAAAAGAAAAAAATAAAAATAAATAAGAACGAGAGATGAAGTGTAAGGTTTCAATATACTCTTCATTTTTATTTGACCCTTTCAAAAATTTGAAATAACTTTCAAACTTGACGGAGTTTGATGTTCCTTCAAATGTAATCCACATGGTACTCTCCGTTGAGAATAGTCCCACATGAGATATGAGAGCCTAGCAAAATGTATAATGATCTATTGTCAATTAGTTTTGAGTTGGATGCCCACAAATTTAATATGGTATCAAAGCGCAAGTCCACATGTGATAGGTCCAACGGCCACACATGCTCCACGTAACAAAATGCCATAAAAAAAAAGAAGAGAAAATGAAATGAGAAACTATAATTAGAATAAACTTTCAAGAAGAGGTTTTTGGATGATGAATAGATGCTGGTTATGCAAATGTGACGCTGAATCAATCCCCTCATCTCTTTCTACATTATCAGTTTGCCAGTGTTATGTGGAACTATTTTTTAACTCAATTGAAAATTCTATTCAGGATGTTATATATACTCAAAGTGAAGAGCTTACTTTATCTTTGGGGTAGCTTGGAGAATGTTATTTTCAGCGGTTTTTCTTTTTTTTGAGGATTTGGTTGTAAGATGGGAGATTATTGTTTCACTATAAATCCTTTTAACTCTTTTTAGCTGTTTTACTTAATAAAATCTTACCATTCTTCCTAAAAGAAAGTCCACAATGTGCTACTCTATTTTTTATTATTTTTGATAAATAGATAAACACCAATTAATTTATTAATGATAAAAATTCAAATACAATATGAGAAAATTAAAATGCATTAAAAAGTAGAAATAAAACAAATAGAACACAAGAAAAAATCCGAAAAAAAATAAAAAAAAATAGTATACGGCGGAATATCCGACCAATTAGATAGGTGTGCTTCCCAAAGAAGAGATTCTCTCACATAAATAGAGGGGAGTGACGAGCCCAACACCTTGTGCACCGAAAACGAAGAAAAACCCAATCTGTCGAAGAAAAATCTGGTAGTTGTCGATTCGGTCTGTCAAAACACTAAATTTGAGTATAATCAGAAAAGATCTAAAACATACACAAATGAAGGAAGATTATTTAAAAAAAAATCGCCAAAAAGTGGACGAAAGATGCCATAAAGGCGTGAAAGAGTCATTAATAAAGCGAGAAAGACAAGAAGAAGAATAAACTCACGAAAGGATCCCGGATCTGCTCTCTGTTTGCTATCCAAATTTTGATCGAAAACTGTTAATTTGGGCCTGTGCTACTCTATTTCAACCGTCAAATAATAGAGAAATACTATAGCATTTCCTTTGTAATGGTTAAATCTGAGTGTCAACGAGTCAGATTCAATTCATGTATCAACTTACCCTGAACCAAAACCAATTAAAGACAATGGTTTTGGTTCTAATTCACGTTCTGAAAATAGATGGTTTAAGAACCAAGTTAAATAGTTCAAGTCTAATGTCGCAGGCTAAAATCTAAACTTTAGGCTATGTTTAGATGATTGGTTGGCTTGTGAAACCCGAAATCTTATTCTCTGGAAATGAGGGAATTGAATGTGAGTTTGCGATACCCTTAGGAATAGGGGTGGGATTCGGGCTGGTTGGGCGGGTTAGAGGCTTTGGACATGCCATGGTCATACTGTACCTCCTTTGCCCAGAATGCCCATAGAACCCATAAAACCCATAAGAGGTTTACCCATGCATAGCCCGAGTGGGTTTCTTGGGTTCTTCGGGTTGCCCATGTTCTAATTAATTTAGGAGATTGAATAGAATTATTAATATAAAAAAATTAATAAATAATAAAATTAAATAAATAAAATATCCTTCATAGTTTCAAAAGATAAACAAACTAACAATCTGCTCACATAATAAAAAAAAAACTTAAACAAAATATTCACCATAACTTCAAAATAAAAAAAGTAACAACAAAGTCCAAATCCACAGTTGTCTTTATATTATTTTGAGTTTTACTTATTAAGTACTATTATTTTTTTACTTTACATTTAATGAGACAAAATTAAAGTTTTTATTTTGAGTTTTAATACCTCCTCCCTATATTAGTAACTTAATATATTTAACCATTTTTATCTTTTAAAATAGTTGGCAAAATGAGAGTTTTCTTTTTTTGGCCTCATATTTCTATGTTAGAAATTAATTAATATGATTATATATACATATAAGTTTTTCGGGTTGGGCGGGTTGCCCGGGTTGGCAATTATCTCTACCCATGCTTGCCCAAATTTAACTATGGGTTGTCAAAATAATGCCCATACTTGCTCAAATGCCCAACAACATTTGTCCATGCTTTCCCAAATACTGGGTTAGATTCGGGTTGGTCGGGTTGACCCAACCCAAATCCCACCCCTACTTACGAATCACATTCTTGAAAAGGCTAAGCCTCATTGTACCCCTTATTTCTCAAATTGCCCTCACTTATTGTTACCCTTTGTTTACACTGATCTATTTAGATTACATAGAATGTTTCAAGGCTGTATTTTTTTTTATGATGGTCTCGTCAACTTATAGATCAGCCTCACAATAATTCACATTGTTTAAATAATTTTATCCTCATCTAAAATTAATAATTTTTATCAAAATTATCTAACAAAAATCTAATTTTTAGTGACGTTAAAATTTTTATATTTATGTGACTTGTTGTGAAGATGAGCGACTTTATGATGAAAGTAATCTTACAAAAAACTAACATGTAGATCATTTCTATATGGGCCCAGAGACCAATGTAAACGAAGCGTAATTTGGATATTAATGAAGATAAAGTGGGAGCGTTTTTAGAAATAGGGGGTGCAAGGAGGCTTGACCTCTTGGAATGTGAATCAATTCTGGTTATCCAAAGAGTGGTGATATCCCCCCATCCTCACTTACACTTGGGGATATCTTAGGATTTTATTTGTTGGTCAAACTTCAGTTGGGCAAAAAATTGAAGAGATTTGTTCTTTGGGGCATCCTCTCCATTTATAATAAAATATGAGAACTATTTTACCCCACCTACGAAACAAAATACACCCCACCATCTTCATCTTCCTCATAACCACCAACCATCACCACCACCACCAACACCACACTAGTACACTGCCAATTTTTTCAAGTATAAGATCTGAGAAAGAGAGAGCGAGAGGGAGAGAAAGAGATCAAGTGAGAGTGAGAGAGGGAGAGTAAAAGAGATCGATTGAGGAAGAGAAAGAGGAGAGTTCTCAGATCTGAGATTTTAGATCTCAAATCTGGATCTTTCCTCTTCTCTCCCTCATTATTTCTTATCTTTTTCTTTCTCTATTTCTCTCTATCTCCCTCTCTATCGGTGGTGGCGAAATTTGGGTTGCTGGAGGTGATGGTGAATGCCATGGTGGCTATGGCGGTGGAAGAAGCTTAATTTTTTTTTCTTTTAGTTCTTTAAAATGTTTTAAAAATTATTATTTTGTTACGAATGAACTAAGATATCTCTTAATTTATTGAAAAGATTTTCTAAAGTGCATTTTAAGAAATTGAGGCCATCTCATAGTACAATATATCAAGTGATGGGATATCACCATTCACCACTCTTTTCCAAATATGACCTAAAAAAGAATGCCAGCAAAAAATCGTGAATCACTCAATTACATCTTGTTGTCCAAAAATATATAAGAAATCAATATTAAAATTTCGTCAGTTAAATTTGTGTTTAGTCCTTTTTCACGATGTGGGCCCCACACACATGTGATGCTTCCTCTCTCCTCTTCACTTATGAGTACAGCACAGAGTTCTCTTTCTTTCTTCCTCCCTCTTCTCTTCTCTTTCTTTTCTTTCTAGTTTCTATCTATTTTCTCCCCTATCCCAGCCGTGTTACTCTCTCTCTCTAACTTTCATTTCTGCAAACAACCACTCACAAACCTACAATGCTCACTTAAAACCCAAAAAAAAAAAAAAAAGCAGAAAAGAAATCTTTCTCTGCAACTCTTCTGTAAAAAAAAACCCACCTTTCTGTTCATCCTTTCATCAACTTCTGATGATGAAAAAAGCCCATTTCCCACCTAGGGTCTTAACCCTTTTTCTTCTAATATTTCCTTTAATATTCTTCTCTGCAGACTCTCAGACAAACCCTAGTGGAGATATTGCAGTAATGCTGGATTTGAAGAAGAGTTTAAGCTCTCCAAAAGATCTTGGTTGGTCTGATGCAGATCCCTGCAAATGGCAAAACGTTGGGTGCTCAAATGATAATCGGATTACTCGGATTCAGCTCAGAAATCTAGGTATTACTGGTTCTCTTCCACCAAATCTCAACAGCCTAACATCTTTAGAAAGGTTGGAACTTCAAGGGAACAAAATCTCCGGTGATCTACCAAGCTTAAGTGGGTTGAGTTCATTAGAGGTCTTATTTCTCAGTGAGAACAACTTTTCTTCTATCCCATCTGATTTCTTTTCTGGGCTTTCATCGATTCAATCCATTGTACTAGATAAAAACCCTTTTTTGCCTTGGACGATTCCAGACAGTTTTAAAAGCGCTACGACGATTCAGAATTTCTCTGCTAATTCAGCTAATATTATCGGTAAGATCCCTGATTTCTTAGGAGAAAATAATTTCCCTGGTATGGTTGAATTGCATTTGTCTATGAATAGTCTTGAAGGTGGAATTCCTGCAAGTTTTGCTGGTACTTCTATTCAGTCACTTTGGTTGAATGGACAGAAAAGTAGTAGTAAACTCACTGGAGATATTGGGGTTTTATCAAATATGTCTACTTTGACTGAAGTTTGGTTAAATCAAAATGCATTTTCTGGGCCTTTACCTGATTTCTCTGGTCTGAAGTTTTTGGGGGATTTGAATCTTAGAGATAACCATTTTACTGGTCCTGTTCCTCCATCTTTAATTGGTCTTAAAAGTCTGAAGATTTTGAACTTGACTAATAATCTACTACAAGGGCCTATGCCGAAATTCGATAGTTCTGTGGATGTAGATATGTCTCCTGAAACGAACAGCTTCTGTTTGCCTACTCCTGGTGATTGTGATCCTCGTGTTAATACTTTGCTTTGGATTGCCAGTTCTTTTGGTTATCCGACTAGATTCGCTGAAAATTGGAAGGGAAATGATCCGTGTGCATCATGGGTAGGAATCTCTTGTAATGCTGGAAACATTACTGGCATTAATTTTCAGAAAATTGGTCTTATTGGTACGATCTCTCCTGAATTTTCCTCCATTAAGTCTCTACAGAGACTTGTTCTTGCTGATAATAACTTAACTGGTTCGATTCCAAAGGAGCTTACAACTCTGCCTAATCTTAAAATACTTGACGTTTCGAACAATCAGCTTTCTGGGAAGGTTCCAAGTTTTAGGGGTAATGTGGAGATCAAAACGATCGGGAACCCAGACATTGGGAAGGACCCTCCATCTCCAGCAAGCCCATCTGTGGGTCCACCTGGTTCTCCAGGTGGAGATTCTGGCAGTTCGGAGAGTGGTGGCAAGAAATCATCGATTTCAGTGGGAGTAATTGTGGGTTCTGTAATTGGTGGTGTTTTTGCCATTGCCTTAATTGGATTGATCTGTTTTTGCCTGTACAAAAGAAAACAAAAGCGGTTCGGTAGAGTTCAAAGCCCAAATGCAATGGTGATCCATCCTCGCCATTCAGGGTCTGATGCTGAGATGGTGAAGATCACAGTTGCAGGCTCAACTGTTAATGTTGGTGGAACGAGCGAAACTTATAGCCATGGAAGCAGCGGGACAAGCGATAACCAAGTTGTTGAAGCAGGAAACATGGTGATTTCCATTCAAGTCCTAAGAAATGTGACAAACAACTTTAGTGAGGAAAATATTTTGGGACGGGGAGGGTTTGGAACAGTTTACAAAGGGGAATTAGATGACGGGACGAGGATTGCAGTGAAGAGAATGGAGGGTGGGGTGATGAGTGGAAAGGGATTGACTGAGTTCATGTCTGAGATTGCTGTTCTTACTAAAGTCCGTCATCGGCATCTCGTTGCTCTTCTTGGTTACTGTTTAGATGGAAATGAGAGGCTTCTTGTTTATGAATATATGCCACAAGGGACCCTGAGTCAGCATCTTTTTAACTGGAATGAAGGAGGGTTTAAGCCTCTTGATTGGACCAAAAGGTTAACTATTGCCTTGGATGTTGCAAGGGGTGTTGAGTATCTCCATGGTTTAGCCCAGCAGAGCTTCATCCACAGAGACCTTAAGCCCTCCAACATTCTTCTTGGAGATGATATGAGGGCAAAGGTTGCAGATTTTGGTCTTGTTCGTAATGCACCTAACGGGAAATTCTCAGTTGAAACGAAACTTGCCGGAACTTTTGGGTATCTTGCCCCAGAATATGCAGGTAATTAGTTTACTTTTCCTGAATCCCAATTTGTAAGTTTAAAGACAATTTATTCATGTTTTAGGTTGAGAAAAATGAAACCAATACAAGAAAAACATAATAAGTACAGGAGAGGAATGATACTGTGATTTTGCTTTTCTTCTTCCTAGATTGTTATATTGGTATAATGGTATACTCTACATTTTGCCATATTACATGTCTGAAGCACATAATAAAAGGAGTTATTTCCTTTGGTCAACTGTAGGGGGGTTGAATAGAAGATACTTAGTTTGGTTTGTATCCATTTCTAAGCTACTTGAACAGATTCAGGGTGTGCTAAGACAATGAACAAGAAATTAGTAGGATGAAATGGTTTTAGATGGTTTTTTATTTTACCCTATTAAGGTGCAAATTGGTGGAATACTACCAGTCCTCCAAACTACACCATGGAAAATTGGTGGTGGTGGTCCATAACTTTGATTTGATGTAGAGGAGTTCATGGAGGTGATTGACAATCCATTATCCAAGTCCAAGTCCCTGAAAAAGTCTAAGAAAAAGAAGACAAGAAAGTAATAGTGGACAGGATTGGAATCTCTATTTCCCAGTGTCATAATTGCGTGAAATTCTCACCTTCACTTGGAAACGTCGAGATCTTCAAGATTCATAGCATCGCCATGAATTCTCGAGAATTTAGCCAAATTCTATCCTTTTGGCCTTCAAATTAGCAGTTTCACTATTTGAGGAAAGTTTATTTTATTTTAGTAGTTTCCTTATTCATTAGGAGTTTCTTTCCAGTTTGATTTCTTTTAGAATTAGGAAGCTTTGCTTATTATATAAACGGATATAGATGACGAAATTATTAATTAAATTAGTCTTTTGCTTAATACAATTTGACTTTTCTCTTATTTTGAGAGTTATTTTCAAGTTCTTCAAGTTATAAACGTGATTTAGAATTTTTTTCATTGTTTTTCGCTGTCATTGTTGCACACTGTCATTTGGGGTCCAACTATAATTTGATCTACCAAAAACCCCTTTGATTGTTGAGCATATTTAAAAAGTCAATTCCATCATGTTTATCCAGTTAGTACATCTTTTGTTATTCTCTATAAGACATCCTACTGCTCTACTTTTTTAGTTAGTATGTTTGGATAAATTATTACTCTCTCCCTCTCTTTTTGTTTTTTGATCTTTTGATTGGGTAAAGAATAGATGGATCATTACTTCTTGTGGCACTAACGATAAGCTGGTGTTATTGACTCTCGTGTTTGTACAGCGACGGGAAGAGTAACCACCAAGGTCGACGTGTACAGTTTTGGTGTAATACTGATGGAGCTAATCACAGGTAGAAAGGCACTCGATGATACCCAACCCGAAGAGAGCATGCACTTAGTTTCATGGTTCCGAAGAATGCACCTTAACAAAGAAACCTTTCCTAAAGCAATTGATCCCACAATTGACATCACTGAAGATACAATGGCTACCATCAGAACTATTGCAGAGCTAGCCGGTCACTGCTGTGCAAGGGAGCCATATCAGAGACCCGACATGGGTCACATAGTAAACACATTATCGTCTCTGGTGGAGCTCTGGAAGCCGGCAGAGCCAGATTATGATGACATGTACGGGATTGATCTTGATATGACACTACCTCAAGCACTTAAAAAATGGCAGGCATTCGAGGGAAGTAGTAGCAATATGGAAGCGACATCGTCGTTCCTGGCCAGTGTGGATAACACCCAGACCAGCATTCCTACTAGGCCGTCAGGATTTGCCGATACGTTCTCGTCAGCCGATGGAAGGTAGGAGGAAAGGATATATAATCAGAATTCACAAAGAAGTTCATAGAGAGAGAGAGAGAGAGAGAGAGTTTAAAAATGAAGGTAAAAAAGAGAGGTTGTCATGGTTTGTTGTTGTTCATTCTGCCCCCTTGTGTTTTTCTTCCTCTTCCCTCCTTTCACTTAATTTCATGTTTTGATCTTATTCTTCTCCTTTTGGGTTGTTTTTTATTTTATTTTCCTCTTGGGTTTCATCTTCATTTTCTGGCAGTCCTTTTTCCAGGGAAATTACTTTTCCTTTGGAATTTGGACAGTCTTCTTTTTGTTTTTGTTTAAAGTTTTTTTTTTTTCTCTTTGAAGGTTATGGGAAATGAAAAGATACTCAAAAGAACATGTCTGATCTTTTTATCTGTTTGCTGTCTCTCTCTCTGCCTTTTTTGTTTATGTAATTTGATTTCTTGTCTTGGGTCCCACAAAGATGCACTACTTGATGAGATGATCAACTTTTTATATCCCATGGCTCATATAGTAAGATGAAAATGATATAAAGGGCCCACCTAGTATATAATAGAGAGAGAAACAGTTGGCAATCATCTAGTACTAGTAGTGTAGTAGTGGTGCTGGGTAGTGTAGTGTAGAGGGTTGGATTTTAACGAATCTTTTTATCTGAAAAGCTGACGAATAATAAAATAGTTTGAGCTGGCAGAAATGAAAGTGTATGTCACTGTCTAAACAACTGTCTGGTCTTTGAGAGGAAGAGTCGGAAAATACATTCCGTACAGCTCATGAACAGCGAATGTCTGATTGGATACGCTTCTTTCTTTTTAATTTTTCCATTGAGTGGACACGTGGAAGATTACGAATTGCTGGTGACACGGTAGCCAGCTGGCTCAGCGTTGGAAACGCGGTGGTCGTGTTATGTTGTCTTAGAGCATCTCCAATGCAAAAGTCTTATAAGACAATGTCTTATCTACGTGGCATGTCTTATAAGACAATGTCTGATCTACGTGGCAACAAAATCTTCACAATAGACATTGTTGAAAAAAATGCATCTCCAATGCAAATGTCTTGGGATGACTTTTTAACTTATTTGACACTTAATTTTTGAATGGGTCAAACTTATTTTGTTTAAAAAGTAACTAAAAGTTTTGGAGGGAAAAAAAATTGCTGATGTGGACCGTAAGACATTGTGAAAATGAATGTCTAGAAATAGACATTCTACTTCACAATGTCTAGAATAACTATCGCCACATCATCATCACATCCTTTCTTCACATTAGCATTGGAGAAGGTTTTTTAAAGAGAATGTCAATTTATCCTACGTGGCAGTCGTATTTTATCACATTCACATTAGCATTGGAGATGCTCTTCTGTATGCATGGCCATAGCCTGCTAGATTAAATATTCCTGTTGATCAAAAGGACGTGAATTTGCCTACTTCACTCACAATCGACATCTCCAACGTTACCATCCCCACCTCCATATATTCTCGAAGAAGAAGAAAATAATTATTTTTATTATTTTTATATTATTTTAAATTGTTCGTGCTGATCTCTAGGTAAAAATTAAACTGGTTTTTATCAATTGATATCAATTGAATCCGTAGTGACAAGCAAACAAATTAAAGATTTCAATATTAATTAATTGATGAAAAATTCAAAGACACTCCTTGTCAATTCCTATCAACAAAGCCCTTCTAGGATTTTGATTCGGGTTACCTCTAAACATAAGGATTTTGTTAACATCACATGATAAGCTTTTAGATTTTGTGTTTTGTTTAGTTTCTTAAGGTTGTCCAAATGGGTTGATTTTTTGATATGTATGTTATTTATACTATTTAGATCATATCTAAAAAAGCAACTCAATCGGAGACCTCTAGCACCCTCTAGCACCACGAACACTTAATTTAGACTTTAATAGTGTGAATGAATGGCTGACATTTAAAATGATTTGTTTGGAGGGTTAGATATTTCTGATTGAGCTGATTTTTTGTGAACATCTTATAAATAATAATAATATTATGTCTACAAAAATTCAGCTGATTTGAAGACCTCTAACTTGCAAAAAAGCTCCTTAAAAAACAACCTTATCGTGTGCCCTTAGGGCACACGTTAACAGGACCCATACTATAATGCGGCTCCCAAGAGGCTGCATTGGGAGCCGACCTAATTTGGTAGTTTTGCGGCTTTTATATAAATACCCAACATATCTTTTTTTATTTCCAATGTTGCCCTTCTATATATTGATCAATACCAATCATATCCTGCTTCATCTTAATATAATACCGGTTATGTCCTGCTATATATTTCATTTAATACCAATCATGTCCTTCCCCTTTATTTTTGTAATAATTACACTATGTTCACTCCGAACGTTGGTGCTACATGAAGTTGATCTAAGAGCTAATTTTTTTTGTCGTTGATCTCCACCTCATAACGCACCGCATAATTTACCTTATTAACCCAAAACCCCTTTTGCACCTAAAAATATTGGTTAAGTCCCGTAACATTATTTATTTATTTACACTTGCCAGTGGAAACGTATGGAGTTGATCCAATGGCTGATTTTTTTGGACGATGATCTCCTTAACATTTAGATCACAAATTATACATAGTCACCAGTGGGACCACCTATTTCCTTTTTCAGTTTTTTTAAAACTTTTTTAAAATACCTAATGTATCATTTTTTTGAAAAAAGAACAAAATTACTTCAAATTTACATTCCACTTACACCAATTCTAAAGCTCTCTTAAATATGATTTAATTGTTGATTTTTTGTATAGTCGTCTTTAAGTGGGGATCACATGCAATTTTTTTTAGTTATAACGCATCGCATAATTTACCAATTTACACGCGTAGCGCGTGTGAGGGGGCAAAATAAGTTTGTCACGCGCGAAGCCCATATGGTAGGTGCGCTCGAAGCGTGTGGAGGCAATGCACGTAGCGCGTTTGGACATCCAATCTACACGCGCAAAGTACGTGTGGAGAGGATGGACAATGCGTGTGGGGGAGCTCGTGGATTTAATGTGCCTCAAATGGATATCGCGGTAAGGGTATTCTGCAATCGAAGTGAACCCTCATTTCACACCACCTCCTATTCCTTACTTCCATGTTGGCTTGTTGATGGCCTGGATGAAATGGTGTTGGCATATATGGAGGCCCGGGAGCCAACTTCTCTAAAAATTTGTGGGAAGGGCCTAATTTGTTGTAAAACGACCTACTGAACAAGACAAATAACTATACAGTTAGTCCGGGTATTTTTTGGCCAAATTCCATCGTTTAGGCCTCGAAATTGACGTTTTACTACTTTGAAAAAGTTTTGGTAATGTCTTTCTCTAGGAATATCGGATTTAGTTGCCTTTTTTTCAGATTGCTTCGCTTAATTAGTAGTTTCTAGTTTTGTGTTTAACACAAAACTTCACTTTTATACTAATTTTGTGCTTAGGGATATTACTTACTTCTCAAGTAGTTTCTTTTTAATTTTGTTTAGTTTTGTTTATTTAAGAGAAGATGTAATACTTTGGAACTCAATTTTGATTGAACTAATAAGAATTAAAGAAGTTTTCTTATCTATTGTTCGTGATTTGTGTTTTCTGTAATACACCTTGCATCACTTGTCCATATATTATGGTTTCAAGGGGTAAAAAAAGGATAATATTGTCCTTATCATTTTAGAGTTAAAAAACCTTTAAAGGTTATACATGTAAAAAGCCCTAAAAAAGTCATCCCTTAATTAACAATATATATATTTATGAGGAGGGATACTTTGCCCAATATAGGAATGCCCCATATGTTCCCAATAAGAGTTAGGGGCCACATATAAATGATCCAAGAGCTGAGTTTTAGTGATGATGGCCTACTCAATATGTAGATCATTCCCTCCAACAATCACTTCATTCTGAAACTTATAACCCCACAAAAAATATAATTTATTGGCCGTCAATAAATATTGTTCACTTTAAACTAACTTTTTATAGGGTTAGAAGTTTTAGAATAAGGTGATTTTATAGGCAGATGATCTATATGGGGAGGAGAACCTCCTCACACCCTTGGATTATCTTTTTGTAGATCCCATAACACAGTCGGACACACATTGGGCATTTTAACATGGGGCAAAATATCCTCACTCTATATTCATATTGTTATTGGGAACTCTCATTCCTAGCGGCTATTTAGTTGGATGCATGGCTTCACATAAAATTTATGTAAAATATCCTCATATACCTTTTCATTTTTTATATTAAATGGATTCAAAATGGGCAAAATAGTAAATTTATGTAAAATACCCACTTTTATTTTCATTTTCCTTTTTTCTCTCAAACATATATATATTAAGTTTCCCTTAACCAAATATTTTAAAGGTTCTGTGATCTAAGGTTCCTTTTAAAAACAGAATTAGAAATTGACCCGGACAAGACATTGAGCTGGTCAAACTGGTTCAACCAGTGGGTTGATTGGGTTAACTTATATAGATTATACATGGGTTTTCCTTAGTTTATTTACATGAGATATACTATAAAGCTTTGATTTAAAATAAATTAAAGTTTGTTGTTAAGATGGTATACAAGTTGAACATGGGTCTTTGGCCCAACGGTTGTGCATCCCTCCTATGACTTAGGAGGTCTTAAGATCAAAACTTTTGGCCTATGGTTTGTCCCATGTAATATTTAGTAGCCCTTTTGGTGGCGGTATGGCGACGTCTCTGCGTTTCTCACACGTCTTTCATGGTGTATCTTCGCCTTCTTAAATATGTATCATGGGCAATAGTTCCCTAAAAAAAGATGGTATATAAGTTAGCCATCTATGCAACTAATTTGAGTTTGAATCCTACTAAAATATTTTATTTATTCTTTGTTACCAACTATCATTATAATTAGGGTCATTTTATAGGCACCCTCCAAAATCTTACTGGCAGGCCCCGGTTGTAGGCATCTCCTACCCTAAATTTGCATTTGTTATGTTATGGGGCCTGCCAATAATATTTTGGGGGGTGCCTTTAAAATTTCCCTTATAATTATATCTTAGGTCCAGTTGTTTTTGAAGGAAGGGAACTAATGTTCAAGATACAAATGTTTTAAGGCGTAGATACACGAAACTAAGCGTGTGAGAAGCACAATAAAACCACCAACAAAGTCAGATCCGCTTGGGCAAAGGTGTGCTCTTAGGTCCAGTTCGATTTTTAAAACATTGGTTGTGATAAATTGCTAGGCTCGACCCAATAAGAAGTTTACGCCATAACTACCCACTTCCACCACAAACTACCAGCAATCAATCAGGTTTCCAAACATTTAGGCCCTACTTGGTATGCAGAAAAAATTTGCAGAATGCAAATTACCACAGCTGTGGTAGTGGTAGTTTGAATGGACAAATATGTGTTAGGGATCCTAGGTTTTTAAAATTAAACTGCAGCGGAATAAAATAAGTTTAAAACTTTACCTAGATCCTCAATTTATTTTTAATCATTGTTAGGAATCTTAAGAAGATTGGAAGGATTGTTACCTTTGAAGCGTGGTTGATGAAGACATAGTATAACATACATGAGGCTTCCCACAGCTGATGCATAGGGTACCTTTTTCATGTCTTCCTTCTCTTCAGGAGTGTTTGGACATTGATCCTTCGAAAGAGAAATGCCATGTCTATATGGTAAGAATCCCTTGACTGAATCTTGCATTGAAAACCTTTCCAGTATTTTATCTATATAAGTGATTTGAGATAGGCCTAATATTCTAGATTTCCGATTACTCGGAAGTTTTATACCTAGAATGTAGCTGGCTTCTCCCAAATCCTTCATGCTAAAATGATTAGACAACTAAATTTTAACCGACGATAGTGCTCCTGCATCATTCCCAATGAGTAGGATATCATTCACATACAAGACTAAAAAAATCACCACATTACCATTCAACCTCTTGTACAAACATGGTTCATCAGGATGTTGATCAAAACCAATAGATTTAATTACCTGATCAAATCTGATGTTCCAACTTCGAGAAGCTTGCTTCAGTCCATATATGGACCTTCGCAATTTGCATACCATATGCCCTTGGTTGTTTGCTACAAAATCATATGGCTGGACCATATAAATGTCCTCTTCAAAATTGCCATTGAAAAAGGCTATCTTGACATCCATTCGTCAAATTTCATAGTCATAATGAGTTGCAATGGTGTAACGCCCCAATTTGAAACTCAAATCTCTAAGAGATTGAATCGCATCTCGAGGCATTAGGTTAACTATACAAGGCGACTAATTAGTACTAAACAAACCTAAACAAAGGTTTATAAACCTAATCAGAGTTAAACTAATATAGCTCGGGAAAACTTAATCACATTAAAATATGGATAGGCCCAATGGAAAATTCGCCAGAGTTTCCCCTGCATTTTCAGGGTTCTCAACCTGTAATAAACCTGTAGAAGAGATGATTTATCCACAAATAATATTTCTAAGTCATTCCAATCATCCACGATAGTCATATCATCTCATCAAGACTAGTCTACCTTACTTCATCAAAATAATAATACCTAGTCATCCACTAGGCTGGATTCAAACCACAATTCTAAACTGATGCCTCACTTAATAATATATATAGATAACTTGAGTTAAGTGATATAATATACATAAGTGTGTTTGTCTTATATACATATCTTAAGGAAATATATACAAAACAAGTAAGATAACATGCACCTCAAAAAGGCTAAATACAACACCTCAAGTGTAAGAAAGCTAACGTTGACGAACTCTCTATATCGAACTCCTCAAAGGGTATAGATATAGTCCGATCAATCCTCTCCTGTATCCTCGTTTCCTTCTGCAGTAATATCTCCTGGATCTGAGCAAAAAGCTCAGTAAGAAACTTATAATACTAACAAATAGTCACTAACATGAATTTAAGACAATGCAGGTTTTAAAAGAAAATCGAGAAATCATAATACAGTAATGTAAAAGTAGTTGGTACTTGTTCTACAACATAAACCGATAACCATTCACTTACCCATACAAGTAAATATAAACTAACAACATCTCACATCATAATATTGCGTAGTGTAATCATCTTAGAGTGAAGAGGCTACGACTAGATGTTTCAGCTCCTAGTCGGTGAGCAAAATCGTGTTCCAACTTAACCGATGTGGAACCCCATCGTTAATTCCTGATTTCCGACCGAGCGACTGATTTATCGGTTTTTGTGAGAAGCACGCTGGCTCATGATTTGGGTTCAGGTGGACCCTTGACCATAATTTGCCGATGTAGCCGTTGTCGCGGTGGTCAGCCGTTTGACTTGTGCAGACATCTTAATGATCATTAAAATAATCCAGGAGTTGTCACGCTCCTCAAGTCTTCGCCTAATCTAGGCAGCATATAACCTCGACATTTCTAGAATCATACACGTACCTATCCAAACAAGGCTTTCCAAAAAGAGAAATAGAATAACCTAGATTTCAATAGTTTTCCTATATCATGAGAGTCCCATTCCTGTCATGAGACAGGAAAACATAATGAAAATACGGAACAAATCATTGTTTTTAGGAAAACTTCAATGATTTGCTCGTGTAGGCATTACAAATCCATTTTCGGATTACCTAAAAATATATATTATAATAGTATAAGTTTTAGTAGTAGAAAATACCTTTTTCCTACAAAAACTAACAACCATGTACATGTTGTGATCTCCCAACTAATATTATTCCGGGGAAAGCCGGTAATATAATCCGGGGAAAGCCGGGTAATCGGGGGAAAGCCCGTAATATAATCCGGGGAAAGCCGGTAATAATCCTAGCCGGGGGAAAGCCCAGCATAACATATATAGTATATATTCCGGGGGAAAGCCCGTACCTAGGGAATCACCAACACATACCCAACAACTGGGAACCTCCATCCCACACATCATCTTAAAACAACTACTTCTCCCAACATATGGAAGGAAGTAAAATATATATCTATATATTATAAGAACCCCAAAATCCGTTTGGTTTTGGAAATATGCCCATCCCTAAAGCTCGATAACGATTAAATCTCAATTCTTTTGAAATTATAGTTTATTTAACTATAAGTAAGAAAAGAATCATCCATATATTTATATATGTATATAACTCATTCATATATATATAATTATTAGAATCTAGTTATTTTAAAAATAACTATTACTGTTTTACATTACTATGTAAAACTATACTTTGGGAAAATCATTTTCACGTCAATAGGACATCACAAATAAATCATGCATGCTTTGCAAAATAATTACATTTGATTTATAAATCTAAACCCTGTCAAAAGCATTGAAAGCACTTTAATGGCTATAAGAAAGTATTTATAAGTTCCTACCTCAAATCCCGCAAGGCTCTCTTTACCGCACTAATTTCCTCCAATTAGTGTACTGGTATTAGTACACTCTCCCAACTGAAAACAACACATTTAATCACTTTCAAAACTCAATTCGATACATACTAATTCTATGTAGAATAGTCTAGGCATCTAAATTCTAACCTAAACAGTCACTACGAGGGTCCAGGTCCTTATCAAATTAAATAAGGGCTTTAGGACTACAGCCCAATTTGCTCTAAATATCCTTCTCAATTAATATAGACCTCCGAATCTACAATTTAACCTAAAATAATAATTTTGGGTCTAAATCCACCTTCCCAATTATCAATTCCATCAACTAAGGGTTTGAAAGGCCTAATCAAATCTTAAACTATCAACAAAATTAACCCTAAAATTGAAAACTAAGATTAACAACATAAAATATCTAATTAAAATTAAATACGGAGCTAGGGTTTCAAATTATACCTCGATCCACAAATTAAATGGCGCCTACGATTTCCACCCGTCGGACCGTCGTCAACAAAATTCTTCTTCTCTCCTTCTCTTTCTCTCTCTCTCTCTCCTCTCTCCTTCTCTTCCTCTCTCTCTCTCTCCTTCTCTCCTTCTCTTTCTCTCTCTCCCCTTCTTTCTCTCCCTTTCTCTCCCTTTCTTTCTCTGACGATTATAAGAGAGATTTCTCTCTGATTCTAAAACAATTAGGCGGTGGGTTAAAAGGGTTATAAAATCTCCAAATGGTTATGCTACGGTGTAGCTCATGCATACACCTTATATGTATACCCTAGAATAATTAATAAAACTACTCATAAATACATCACCCAATACATACCAATACATATATATAGTATATATACACAATTAAATAATATTTAATGGTCAAAATCAAAGTCAAAATCGCGGGTACCTTCGGTACCGATCCACATCGTGTTCCGGGCCTCGATTTGGGATCAATTAGTGTCCGATTTTCGCGCATGAATAGTCAAAATTGCATAACTTTTCGAGATCTACCCAATTGTACGGTTCGATTCTTCAAATTATGCTCCGAATAAAAACTCATTATTAAATGCTAGACTTAATTATTTTGGGTCGTTACATCCTCCCCTCCTTATAAGAATTTCGTCCTCGAAATTAAAAATGTACCTCAATTGAAGAGATCTGGGTATTGAGCTAGCATATCAGATTCCTTCTCCCACGTTGCTTCTTCTGTATTATGATGTCGCCATAAGACTTTGACTAAAGGGATGACTTTATTTCGCAGTACCTTTTCTCTTCGATCTAAAATCTGCATAGGTCCTTCTTCATAGGAAACATCTTCGTCCACTTGCAAAGATTGCCAATCAATCACATGAGAGGGATCTGGTTCATACTTGCGTAGCATAGATACATGAAATACATCATGAATTTGCCCTAGACGTGCAGGCAATTCAAGTCTATATGCTACTAATCCAATCTTTTCTATAATCTGAAATGGTCCAATAAACCTTGGTGCAAGTTTTCCTTTCAACCCGAATCTAGAAATGCCTTTCTTTGGAGATACTCTAAGAAACACAAATTCTCCCACTTCAAATTGGAGTGGTCGTCGACGATGATCTGCATAGCTTTTCTGCCTACTTTGTGCAGCCCGTAATCTTTCCCGAATGATTCTAATATTTTCTGTAGTTTCTGCAACTATTTCTGGTCCAGTTAAAAGATTATCTCCAACTTCTGTCCAACAAATCGGCGATCTACAAGGTCTTCCATACAAAGCTTCAAATGGTGCCATTCCGATGCTTGCTTGATAGCTATTGTTGTATGCAAATTCGGCTAAAGGTAAGTGTCTTTTCCAACTACCTTTGAAATCAAGCATACAAGCTCTCAACATGTCTTCTAATATCTGAATTACTCGTTCCGACTGTCCATCTGTCTGTGGATGAAAAGCTGAGCTGAGATTGAGATTAGTCCCATAGGCTTTGTGTAAGCTTTTCCAAAATTCAGATGTAAACTGGGTACCTCTATCAGATACTATAGTCAATGGCACACCATGTAGTCTCACTATCTCTGAAATGTATAACTGTACTAACTTTTCAACAGAATAAGAAATTTTGACTGGTATGAAATGAGCAATCTTTGTCAATCTATCCACAATGACCCACACCGAATCCATACCTTCGCTAGTTCTTGGTAAACCAGAAACAAAATCCATCGTTACATGTTCCCACTTCCATCCTGGAACTGGTAAAGGTTGAAGAAGACCAGGTGGCTTCCGATGTTCAGCCTTTACTTGTTGACAAGTCAAACATTTCTTCACACATTGAGCTACATGCTTTTTCATTCCTGGCCACCAAAAGTTTCTGCGAAGATCCTTATGCATTTTAGTGCTACCAGGATGAATAGTATAATGAGATCGATGAGCTTCATCTAAAATTTCTTTCCTCAATTGTGCATCTCTAGGTATCCAAAGTCGATTCCTAAACCGAAGACTATTATCTGCATGTAACTCCCAGTCAGCGTTATCAGTATCTGCAGCCTTTTCTTTGTACTTAGCAAGTTCCCTGCTTTCAGCTTGTGCTTTAATAATTTTCTGTATTAAAGTAGGCTGAAGTTGCATCTGGGCCATATAACCATTGTACCCGTCTTTATTCATTGGACTCAGAGTATATGATGTAGCTGCATCTAACAACAACCATTCTTTTACCATCATATGAGCAAGAATACCTTCTTTCTTACGACTAAGTGCATCCGCAACCACATTTGCTTTACCTGGGTGATAATGTAGTGTGAAGTCGTAATCATTTAGGTACTCCATCCAACGTCTCTGTCTCATGTTAAGTTCCTTCTGAGAGAATAAATATTTGAGACTTTTGTGATCTGAGTAAAGTTCAAATTTCTCCCCATACAAATAATGTCTCCATATCTTCAAAGCAAAAACAATTGCAGCTAATTCCAGATCATGTGTTGGATAATTCTTCTCGTGATTCTTTAACTGTCTTGATGCATAAGCAATAACATGACCATTCTGCATTAAAACACACCCAAGTCCTATTCGAGATGCATCAGTATAAATAACATACTCTTCTCCAGGTGTTGGTACTATTAACACAGGTGCTGTAGTTAGGCGAGTCTTCAACTCCTGAAAAGCAGATTCACATTGATCAGACCACACAAATTTAACACCTTTCTGAGTTAACCTTGTCAGCGACGATGAGATACTTGAAAATCCTTGGACAAATCGACGATAATAACCTGCAAGTCCTAAGAAACTCCGTATTTCAGTCACTGATATAGGGCGCTGCCAATTTAGAACAGTCTCCACTTTAGAAGGGTCTACAGAAATTCCATTCCTTGACACAACATGCCCAAGAAATTTTACTTCACTCAACCAAAATTCACATTTGCTGAATTTACCATAAAGTTTATGATCACGTAAAGTTTGGAGAACAATTCTCAAATGTTCTTCATGATCATCTTGAGTCTTAGAGTAAATCAGAATATCATCAATGAACACTATGACAAATTGATCTAGATACTTCCAGAATATTCTATGCATCAAATCCATAAATGCAGCTGGAGCATTTGTCAAACCAAATGGCATCACTAGATATTCAAAATGTCCCAAACATGTTCGAAAAGCTGTCTTTTCAATGTCTTCCTCTCTTATCCTCAACTGATGATATCCAGATCTAAGGTCTATCTTTGAAAAATAATTAGCTCCTCTTAATTGATCAAATAAATCATCAATCCTTGGAAGAGGGTATTTGTTCTTGATAGTCACCTTATTTAACTGTCGATAATCAATACACAACCTGAATGATCCATCCTTCTTCTTAACAAATAAAACTGGAGCTCCCCACGGTGAAAAACTTTGTCGAATGAATCCCAATTCTTTCAATTCATCTATTTGAGACTTCAACTCCTTTGTTTCTAATGGAGCCATTCGATAAAATCTCATTGAGATAGGAGAAGTACCTGGCAAAAGATCGATAGAAAAATCTATCTCTCTCTTTGGAGGTAACCCTGGTAATACTTCTGGAAATACATCCTCAAACTCTTTAACAATTGGAATTGTATCAAGAGATAATGTTGGTTGTTCATCTTCTTTAATATTAGCTAACAACCCAATTTCATCTTCACTACCTGCTTTCTTCATCTTCCTTGATTGAGTTACCGGTTTCTTAAAACCAGTAAAAGTGAATGTCGGTTTTCCTGGTATTTGAAATGTGACTGTCTTCGCAAAACAATCCACATGAGCGTGATACGCAGCTAACCAATCCATACCAAGAATGACATCAAAATCTTTTAGATCTAATACTACCAAATCTGCCTTCATCTTTTGGTTATCAACATTCACTATGCACGATTGACAAACTCTAAAAGGTATGGTCTTACCTCCCAATGGTGTACATAATGATAATTTCTTTCCGGTCTCTGTCATTATCAGTCCAAGTATTTCTACCATGCGTGTATCAATAAAAGAATGTGTAGATCCAGAATCAATTAAAACATGAACTGAATGACAAAATAAGGAAATTGTACCTTCCACTACTTGATCAGAAGCAGATGCATCTTCCTGTGTTATGGCATAAAGCAAAGCATCCTCTTGAGGCATTTCTTCCACATGTGTATCTTCTGTAACAATAGTGTAAAGCGTCCCATGTGCTTGTGGTGCTGAAAATCCCATCTGTCTTTGTAGTTTCGGGCACTACCTCTTCATGTGACCCATCTCATTACAGTTAAAACACTTGATCTGACTTGAATTTGCTTGCCCTGATTGATGTACTTGTTGCAGTCGAATTATCTGTCCCTGTGGTCTAACTACCTGTCTCTGAGGTCTTACATGCGGTGGTTGTACTCCTCTAAGTACAAAATGATTGTTTTGTGCAAGTGCAGGTGGTCTGGTAGCATGTTAACCTGGTTGTGAAATTACTGGTCGCACTGCTTGCCATTGCTGTCTAACTGGTCTGTAACTCAACTGTCCGGAAGAAGTTGGGACTACCTGTCTCTTATTAAGATCCTGTCTTACCTGGAATTGCTGAGGAAATTGTCTAGTCCTCCCCACCTGTCCTCTAGTCGCTTGTATATCCTCATCTTCTCTTTCAATACTCAAAGCTTTACTAACTGCCTCAATATATGAACGAATCTGGAATGGAGCCAACCTTCCCCTGATAAATGTTTTAAGGCCTCGAATTAACTTCTTGGCTTTGGTCACATCTGTGGAGATTTGTTCCGGACCATATCGAGATAAAGCTGTAAACCTCTCTTCAAACTCACTCACAGTAAGATTCCCTTGAACTAGATTCATAAATTCTTGATGCTTTCTGTCTCGAACACTCTCAGTCACATACTTTTTTAGAAATAGCTCCTGAAATCTTGCCCAATCAAGTGGCTCAGTTTGAACATCTTTCACTGACCTCCACCATATCTTGGCTGCACCTCGAAGCATAAAAGTGACTA
>MVGT01000617.1:75850-108972 GCA_002174775.1 Macleaya cordata | reverse complement strand
ATGGAAAGAGATTGAGTGAAGAGCTTGTTTTGCTCAACGACAAAGTGGAGACGAATCGAGATAATCGAGCTTGTGATTGTCTTAGGGTTATTAATTTTGAAAGAGAGTGAAAGATAATTCTAATCATTAACTATTAATCATGTTTAGAGGTGGCGAATGATCTCTTAACCATATTTCTCATCATATATTCTTAACCTTTTAAATTCCGTTTTTCTTAAATTAGAATTTAGCTAGTTGTTTTCCTTTAATTTGTTTACATATCAATTCAAATCGAATCCCCCCCCAATTTACGTGCAACGTGTTTAGTGTGTCTTTAGTGTGTCTACATAGTCTTAGTTATTTTTATTCAATTTAAGTAGGTTTTCAAATTTTATTTTTAATCTCTAGTTAGTTTCGGTTTGTTTTATGTCAATAACTTATAAATTAGGAACAATCTTCTGCGGGAATGACCCTTGCTTACTACTATACTCAATAACGATCTAACTTAGTGCAGGGATTTTAAGTGATACACTTTTTAGCGTATCAACATGCCAGACATAATAACTAAACTACTTTTAATTATTAAAACTTTAGAGGAATCAAATTCTACTTTTTTAACCCTCTCTAACAAGACAAGAAACATAAATTAAGTTCCGCCGAACATCTGGCACATAAAGACAAACCTTTAATACTAAAGTCTTATTCTCACTATCATAATAACTAGAAAGAAGTCGAACGTGTCCAATAGCAACGGCAACAACTCTTGCCTCTGTTCCTAAGCTCAGGCACACCTCCCCTTCATTTAGCTGTCTTGTTATCTGGAACCCCTGCAAGGTATTACAGATATGATTAGTGGCTCCAGAATCAATACACCAGGAGTTTGGTGCATGAGAGGTAACATTTGCCTCAACAACTAGTGATTCAAAATTACCTAAGGCGTTCTTCTTTGCTAGATAATCTCTGCAATTGCGCTTCCAATGCCCTGTTTTGCCATAGTGGAAACTCTTTCCTTTTGGCTTTGCATTTCCTTTGTCCTTATTTACCTCCAGAGGCTTAGCTGCTTGAGATGCTTTCTTTCCCTTCTTCTTCTTGGACTTCTTGCCCTGAGGCTTGCGTCCAGAAGAACTCTCAGCTGTGTAACACTTCTAGCCTTATGTCCTTTCATGATTTCTTCTACCACTGTCAATTGATTCATCAACTCTGGAAGAGTAGATGACATCTTGTTCATATTGTAAGTCATTTTGAATTGATTGAAAGATGGCAGAAGTGAAGCAAGAATGACATCCTCCTTGTAAGACTGTTGGAATGTGGTTCCTAGGGTTTCCAGTTCATTGAACAAGGCCATCATAGTGAGCACGTGGTCACAAACTGGTGTCCCCTCCGCTATTCTAGTGTTATACAGCTTCCTTGTCGCTTCCTGTTGGGCAGGACGTCTGTGTTCAACAAACATCTCTCGTAGCTCTTGAATGATTTCAGCAGCATAAAGAACACTCTCATACTGCTGCTGGAAGACATTGGATAAAGAGGCCATGATATAGTATTTTGGCATATCATTCGCCTTTATCCACTTATGATATCGTTCCTGTTCTTCTTGAGGAGTGTCAGAACCAGGAAGTACAGGGCATTCTTCATCAAGGATGAGTTTGTAGTCTTGTGCAATAAGCAAAATGTCAAGGTTTCTTTTCTAATCCACATAGTTAGGTCCGATCAACTGGTTTTCTTGCATAAAATAAAACAAAAGTGAGATAAGTTAAAGCTTTTATTTATTATAATTCCTTCATATTATATTATAATAAGTATCAGAATCCTAATCAATTGTATACATTCATCAGCCCTTGGGGTCATCTGAAAGTATACCTAGAATAGGTGGAATTCTGAATTCTATCGATTTAATTTTCCGATCATCTCATGCCAAATTAAATCAATATCTGATTTGTTTAGCCTCCGATGAAATGAGAGACTCCTGTTCCTTGGGGAAGCATTGTCTTTCATTTCTCAGTTGAGTGTGATCCACAGTCTCAGTTTAAAATGCTAGATTAATAAGAACAGTTTCCTTAGGGAAATCTGTTCAAACTATCTAGTTTAAACCTTAGCCTTAAAAGCAATCCATACTGATAACCGTTTAGTATATTCTATTCCTTGGGGCATTAGCACGCCTAAACTTATCCATAGATTGACTGTGGAAGGCTATGGGATTAAATCCTTATTTATTAAATCCCTCTCCCACTCAATTTTTTATAAGAGGGATTTTTGTATACATGTGTATCTTACTTTACATACATCATATGCATTAAAAGATAATACACAAAACTAATTAATTAATTAATAATTTAATAATGATTAATTTTATGTCCCTTGATTTCAAAAACCAAGCACAAGTTAGTACTTAGAATAATAATAAGCATGTATCAAGCACCATCCCTTTTAAAACCTCTTGAAAATTAGAAAAAATCACATTTTTACTAATTTTCAAGTCATCCCAAAATCTAAAACCACGTGTTTAGACCCACGTGGGACCCACTACCAACCAACTAACCAACCAAAATTTTTCAAAAATTTTTCTTTAAAAAATACTAAAATCGGGCCTGAACCGGTCCGGTTCGGATCCTATTCGATTCGGATCCGCTTGGTTTGGTCCGAATCAAACCAAACCGATTGAGTCAGCTGACTCAGGCGAGTCAGACCGTCTGACTCATCTGAGTAGTGGGTAGGGCCGGTAGGTCGGGTTGGCGGGTCGACGGGCCGGGTTGGCGGGTCAAGTTCGGCGGGCTGACCAACCCGCTACCCTAGTCCTACCGTCCTGGTCATGGGCCTATTAAGCACCAAGCCCACCAAGACGAACCCGGGCTTAGTCCTAACAGGACCTATGTCCTATCCTTTTGTTTGCTTTAAACTTTAAGTGGGCTTGGTCTGACCAAGCCCATTTAAATCTTTAAACAAACAATCCCACTAACCCTTTTAACCCTTTATCCCACGGTTTCCCTCAAGCCCAAATCATCTAACCTAAACCAAATTAATTTTAGTTTTCTAAAATATAACATATTTTGATCCTTTTTCAAAAATTAGTATGTAGATTTTCCAAAATAATATATTTTAGCAACTCAAAATATTAGAAAATTTAGTAACCAAAACTTATGGGAATAAGTTTTTACTTTTAGAAACAATTAATTATTGAAAAGGTCTCTATCAAAATAAGAAAAAGGTCTCTATCAAAATAAGAAACAGACCTATTTGGTTATCAACCCTTTTGACCAAGATCCTAGGACTCAATTTGGTGCTTATTTCTAATTAAAGAATAACATGCAAATTTAATTCTAAACTAACAATAATCAAAATTAAATTATTAACATAAAATATAGATTATAGATCAAAATCAATTGATATTTCTTTACTGGTTTCTTAGATTGAATCTAAAACCAATATAAACTTATCAATTTTGGAGCCTTTTAGGTTTAGATTATCAACATAAAATAAAACCCTAAAATTCTATGGTTGCTAGAACCCAACGATCCATGCACCTCCATCTTCCACATCTTCTTCTCCTTTGATCTCCATCAAATAATAAAGAATAAATATATCTAACCTATACCCTTGTGTAGGGTGTACATCAAATCTAACATTATAAATTTAAATAGGCAGGGAAACCAAGAAACCAATTTTTCTTGCCCTTTTACATGCCTCCAAAATAAATAAATAACTAGATTCAATTAAATATCCACATAAATTAATTTTAAAATTAATTAATTAATTGATCTATGATTCTACACAATAAAAGACCCTAACAACAGATTAAGCTAGGCTCTGATACCACTGTTAGGGATCTTAGGTCTTTAAAATTAAACTGCAGTAGAATAAAATAAGTTTAAAACTTTACCTAGATCCCCAATTTATTCTTAATCGTTGTTAGGAATCTTAAGAAGATTGGAATGATTGTTACCTTTGAAGCGTAGTTGATGAAGACACTATTTTGAAGTTCTCTTCTTCCTACTTCAATCCTCCAGAACAGATCTTCAATATTGTTTCTCCTTCTTCCTCAAGACCAAACCCTAGTTCTAGGTATATTAGAGGTTAGGGTTTTTGATAGTTTAGAAATAACTAGGATTAATGGGGAGAAAGAGGGAGCCAACGACTTTTAGAGGGTGGTCTCTAAAAATCGCCCCCTCCCTTATTATATATAAGGGAGGTCGATCCCCATCCCTCTCCAACTCCTTGTTAGATCTCTACTGGTCCCACACAATCTAGCTAATTAATTTAGTTTCCTAATTCTTTTATAACTCTTATAAAATTAGGAACTAAAATAATAATTACAAGTTGGTCCACTAAGGACTTGTAATTGAACCCTCCAGATTTTGTGGAATTATTATAAAACCCTCCCACTACTTAATTTGCAAATAGTTCCTCCACAATTTCTGATATTCGCAAAAATCCTCTGGTTTTGTAACATTTACAAGTCAGCACCATTAGAGTAATTACTTATTTACCCTTAACCATCAAATGTATTATATAATATTTATTCTAATAATCTTCTAAACATTTTAGAAGATCACTAGCCAGTTTAGAATAATATTCTATGCATTGACTTAAGTGAACATCTCTGAAGTGGATTCCATGTTGAATATTATAATCCTACTATGAGATCACAGTCATCCATTTTGCTCAGAATATTGGATCACATTTTCATCAATTGACCTCACTGTTTGTAAAATAAAACAACTGTAACCTACATATAGGGTATATACATATTCTCAGGATTAAGAACTTTTACCTAAAGTAGTGTAAAAATACTTTAAACATGCTGACATAAAATATAAAGTATTTTTCGATGATCCAGTTCTATGTATTCGAAATACATCAATATACAAGTCTAGAAGTCTTTACTTCTGTGATGGAGATACATCACATCACCTACGTGATCGACTTTAGTATATTATAGTTTTCCCAATAACTTGTAGTTATCTAGACTACGAACAAAAATATTCACTAATGAATTATATCTCTCTCCATATACAACACTTATATATGAATAATTCATCGAAAATATTAGTCTCACTATGCATGTTAAATATGATAAATTAAATAATTGTTATATCAAGTAACCATAGATGTCAAACAAATTATTTTTAGGGCATATATAACCCCAACAATATGGCCATAGGTATCCTAACTAGCAAAGGAATACCATACCAAACAGCTAATTTATCAATTTGACCGAAAATAACTGCAGATGCGAATTTTCTCTGCATACCAAGCAGGGCCTTAGTTTACACTCAAGAGAGAGATGTATGGGTCTTCTCTCTTCCATCATCGGATTTTGTGGAAGCTTTGCTTTTTGGATTGTGGGTTGTGCGGTAAGCTTGATATACTAGCATGCATTTTCAATTGGGATCATATTTTTTTAGGGCCGTAATTCCGTGTTCGATTTTAATTGTTGTGTTTCCTCTTCCTTGCTAGCTGTAAAGTCTTTTCTTATCTTCTTCTGTTAAAAAAAAAAAAAAAAAGGTTTGATATATACTAGCATATATGGTATCCTAAATTCCTTATCATCTGAAGTTTTGATTTAAATTGCTGAGTTCATTTATTAATATGGATTGTCATACATTTTAATTTGTCTTTGAACTTTGAATTATAATACTTGCAGATTAAGTTGCAAAATCTGACATGACTATATATGCCTCCAAATCATTCGATCAATGGTGTGTATGTTGCCAAGGACGACACCAAAATGACCGCAACTCCTCCAAATCATTCCATCTTAAACATATGTTGTTTCTTGTTTCTGCAACTCACTTTCTTATTTATATTTATATATATAGTCTACTAATTCCGGGAGTTTTTTTTTTGTTCTTTATACGTCAAATGCAATAATTGAAAAATGAGTAATGCTATTTGGACATACCATAAGCCATACCAAATGCTAAAAGTGTAGGTGGTATGGTGGGTCCTACTGTCAGACAATTAGAAAAGCCTCACAAACCACTTTTAAGTGGAGAACAGCGGTGGATCCCACCTACCACATAAGCTTGTATTTGGTCCGGCAAACTGGAGATTATTTTTGTTTTTACGAGTATATCTATTCTATTCTTTGAAGGGAAGCGACCCTAGAGGTAGTTATTGAGGCCCCAAATTATACTTTCAATATTCTATCCCTATTAAATAGAAAATTTGAAATTTTAAAGGATACAAAAATAAGGGCATAATTAGAAATTTAAAATAAAAGAAGTTACAAATTTTACAAGGAGTTATTAGTATTACACGTAGATAGTGATTCTCCACATAAATAGGGATTCTCCTCCAAATTGTTCCCACTAACATTTTTACAACTTAAAAGATATTCTCAAATCGATTTCAAAAGCTAACTAACTCAATATAATTCCTCAAACGAGGATGAAGAATACAGGGAAAGAAGAAAACCCATTTCTATTACTTCAAACATTAGAGAACTTCTATTCAACCATATTTTTCATCTTATTGATTTTTTTTTATTTATTATTTTTAATTAAATTTTGTTAGTTTTTTACTTTTTTTGTCGTAAAATTATGAGTTGTCTTGGTTCAATTTTTTTGAATTGCAGGGTCATTTTAAGGGGTTTTGCATTGGATTTGACAATGAAAGACGTAGATGTGGAGATAATCGAAGTTTTTACTTACAACATATTAAATTTCTTGAAAACTAATGTTTGTGGATAACTTATTTCTGAATATTTTTTACTGTTCTAAGAAAAATAGGTTTTAAATAAATATTTTATTTTATTTTTAAATTCTAATTATACATTTATTTATTAATTATTGTAACAAATTTAATGGCTAAAATGCGTTAGGCACACGCAACGCATGTGCAAGAGGTCTCATAGCATATAAATAAAGGTACCATGTACAAGAAGCACATCATTATATATGGGAGCTATTGGATCTATCCTAAAATTTAATTAGCTTACTCATTTTTTTGTTTTTAGAAAGTTTAATTAAAAACTTGTAATTTTTGAGTTTTAATTATAAATCTACGTAAAATTATCTATAAAAAATGCATGGCTACCCAATATCAAAGTATTATTAATTCGTTATAATTAATGTAGAGTTCAAAAAATATATTGACATTTTATATATAGTTTAAATAAAAGAGAAAATAACAAGGAACTGAGAAATAAAGAGGT
Organism: Macleaya cordata; assembly: GCA_002174775.1. Classification (NCBI taxonomy): domain Eukaryota; kingdom Viridiplantae; phylum Streptophyta; class Magnoliopsida; order Ranunculales; family Papaveraceae; genus Macleaya; species Macleaya cordata. Next base: position 101,843 of record MVGT01000617.1, on the reverse strand, counting down.
CGTGGGTTCGAAACCCCCCCGTGGCCAATCCACCAAGATTATTCTTGACTTACCCAGTTGCATGTTGGGAAACTTCTGTGTGGGTCGGGGCATGCGACCAGGGGGATTAGTCCCACCCAAAGGGTGGGACACCTCCTGACTACAAAAAAAAAAAAAATAAAATAAAAAAAAAATAAAAATAAAGAAGAGTAAAATCGAAATAGGAATAGGCTCATGAGCTCAATGGGCCGGGCATTAATTCATTAATTCAACAATTCGATTTGTAGTAGTAGTTCTAAATAGAAAATAATGTGACAAAAAATCTGAATAATTAAGTAAATGACGTGATGGCAGTGTATATAGAAATATATATGAGAGCGGATCCGTGTACAGGTTAAAATTTACCTTATATCTACAGGTCGAAATCGCCGTTGGATCGTTCTAGATGGACGGTTATTAATACGGTCGTCTGGCCCAACAAAACTCTTCCCACGTCAGTCTGTCTCTCTCTCCCTTCTCTCTCCCTCTTTTTCTCCCTCTTTCTCTCTCTGACTTTCTCTCTCTCTCTGACATTCACGTCAGTCTATCTCTCTCTCTCTCCCTTCTCTCTCCTTCTTTTTCTCCCTCTTTCTCTCTCTGACTTTTTCTCTCTGGTTTCTATCTCCCTTCTCTCATGCTTAATGAATTTTTACGATTAAATGCTGTAATTTTTTTTGAGCTGTGTTTTCTATAATTTAACATTAAAGCATGCTGCTGTGAATGAACTGAAACTTGTATTTTGTTGGATTGAATGTTGAAGCAGTGCAGATGTATCTCAACTTCGTCTTCCATAATAATAAGAAAATACAAGATTTGTTCTACAAAGAAGGATCTTTTCTCTGGCAAAAAAAAACGGAGAGTAACAGGGAGAGAAAGAGGGAGAAAAAAGGGAGAGTAAAGTTAGAGAAAGAAAGAGGGAGAAAAAAAGGGAGAGAGAGAGATAGGGAAATCAAGATTTGTTCTACAAAGAAGGATCTTTTTTGCGGCAAAAAAAAACGGAGAGTAACAGGGAGAAAAAGAGGGAGAAAAAAAGGGAGAGTAAAGTTAGAGAAAGAAAGAGGGAAAAAAAGGGAGAAAGAAGGGTGAGAGAAAGTCAGAGAGAGAAAGAGGGAGAAAAAGAAGGAGAGAGAAGGGAGAGAGAGATAGACTGACGTGAATGTCAGAGAGAGAGAGAGAAAGTCAGAGAGAGAAAGAGGGAGAAAAAGAGGGAGAGAGAAGGGAGAGAGAGAGATAGACTGACGTGGGAAGAGTTTTGTTGGGCCAGACGACCGTATTAATAACCGTCCATCTAGAACGATCCAACGACGATTTCGACCTGTAGATATAAGGTAAATTTTAACCTGTACACGGATCCGCTCTCAATATATATATATATATTAGGGAAACCATAAGAAATTCATTAGATAGAAGAATCAGTCATGTCCGAAAGCCCAAGATCTGAGATACAATGTGGAATAGAATCAATCCCCTATATATGTTGGAACACATAGTGTCCATGGGCACTCCTTTCAACTTTACTTGTGATACAGTTTGGGTTGTAGTAGTGATGATGCTTGTGTTGAGTGGACCTATGGGGATTAGTCTCTCCTACCATTGAAACCTTACTCACAGGAGTTTTAAGCTCCCAAAAATGGCTTGAATACTTCTTTGCTTATTTTGGACTTCAAACAGACGTATATATCATTAGAATTGGATTTTTCTAACACTTTAATTTTTAGCTTTGTATGAAGCAACAGTTATATCCGTTTGAAACTTTTTTTTTTTTTTTGAACAGGACTATTGCCCAGATTACAATATGATATAATAGGTGTATTTCAACCATTCTACAATTTCATATGGGTATATTTGTACTTTTACAGATCTGAAACTCTTTTTTCATTCTTCCCTCTTTTATTTTCATTTTTCTTTTTCTCTCAAAAATATATTCAGTTTCCCACTTGATTTCTATCTCGCAGAAATAGTACAGTTTACAGACCCTCACTTGTAACACCTCAATTCTCAAATCGTGTGATCCAACTCGGATCACCAAATCCGAAAATTGTTAGATGGAAAACTTATTACTTGAAGAAATGTAGGAACAAATATTGGTATTTCAATTTATTCTCTACAAGATATATAACTCAACCCAAATTAAGCAATGGTTCAAATTAAATACATGCAAAGGCTGAGTCGATAAGGTAGTCTATGGTCAAGTCATGGTCAACTATATTTCACTAAAGTCAAGCTCAACCCTGGGGTTTATGATCAGATCTTGGGTCCATCCAATAAACTCAAAATAAGTTGGTAACCAAGACATGAAAAACAGATTAAATTTTCAAGTGCATTTATTTTGTAAGAATCACAAATTTCAAACCGTAAATCGAAATGAAGTGTTTCACGGCCCAAGATCATCGTTCGTAGCTGGGTTCATCTGCTTAGACAGTTGAACTCAGTAACGGTACTCGAACTTTAACCCTGTCAAAGAAAAATTATAGATAATCCAAAAATTATGAAATTTTAAGGTGAAACAACTGAAATTATTTCAAAGAGAATGCCACTTATAGAATGTCATTTTGATCTCAGAATTAAGAGAAACAATTAAAAACATCGCAGAACTATCAGATTTCGAGTTCAATAACTAAAACATTTAAACAAGGAAATAAAATTTAAAACCCAATATCCCATGATATAATACATATTTATTAATGGTGTCCATCCATAAGAAATCAAAACCTACTAGTAATTGCAACTGATCTAATCCGTAGATCGCTTTGTAATCTCCAATTTATGTTCCGATGTTATTCTCGATCTCAGTGGGAAAAAATAATCGGGTGAGCGACGCTTAGTAGAGATTTCACTTAAAATAATAGATACAAACATGTATGCATAAAGAAGTGCCATTAAAATGCAACAAAAACATATGTTACAACAGAAAACCATAATTTCTAATTTAAAAGCGTTGCTGAAAACTGTGCAGTATTACCAAATACAAAAAAACCATTCATGTTAGAATTATAATGACTTTTAGCCACGTTTTTCTAAAAAGTGTTACAAAAAGGTAACAACAGACAAAAAGAAAACGTTTTTTCATAAAAAAATATTATAGAAAAGTAACATCAGAATAATAGACAACGATACTTGCCAGGAAGTGTTGCTAAAAATTTTACAGCAGAAAATGTAACGTTTACACACAACAACAAAAACCTTACAAAATCAAAATAGTATCGCTACAGATTCAATCTTTATTTTTAAGGTTGTTCTCATTGTCAGGGCTTGTTCTGGTGAGCCAACCACAGTTATCAGAACTGTCATCCACATGAATTCACATTTTTATGGGAGTCATTAAGGCTTTACCGACACCATCTTGATTTCTTTATCATGTTCCATATGATATCTTTTGATTTTATAAATCAAAATAATTTACACAATAACTTATGTCCCTTGAATAAACAAATTAAGAGCTTAATAATCAAAATTACAATTTAAAACCAACATAAACAATACACTAAATATAACTTTTTACATAGGCATAAACCCCTACCTCAATTTGATTCTAAAAATCTTGTTTTTTGATCACTTTATTGTAGAAATTCCTCATTTAAATATTTAAGCTAGAAAATCTATTAACTAAGTAGAAAAAATGTGGGAAAAAAATGATTTGGTGTAAGTTTTAAACAAAAATGAAGGGATTTATATAGGTTTTAGCCATAGTTACTATTATGTCACGGTAATACTATCTGGTACTATTTTGGGTAGGGGTGGGCAAATGTGGGCCAAAACGACCAATCCAATCCGATCTAAAGCAATCTAATTGGCTAGTTGGATTGGCTTGATTTTAAATTCTTACAAACCAATCGAATTGGATTGGTTGTTGGATGTGTCATCTAAAAAACTAATTAAACCTAACCAACTGAATAATATATGTGTATATATTAATTTTTAATATTTTTATATTATTTATAATTATAATGTTTAAATTTTATAACATTTATTAAAACATAAAAACTAAATAGAAAAAGAAATACAAAAGACCTGAGCACCAAAAATTTTAAGCCACACTCTTCACGAAACCCTAGTCCTCTTTTTCCATTCTCATTCATCTTAATATCTAAATGGTGGCCTATCATTTTTCCAAAAAAATAAGGTGTAGATTTTTTTAAGTGTTAAAAATAATTATAAAAAATATTTTTTTAGAATGGATGCATGTTCCGCTTTTAAGTTTCTAAACGTAATCGAATATTGTCACTTATGAATGACATTGGGAGAAAAAAAAATCATCGACCAAAACCGACCATTTAATCCGATCCAAACCAAGTCTAATTGGTTTGGATAGTAACCGATCTAATTAGAGTTCGGATTTGTAGTGGATGGAAAAGTAAAAAAGTCGACCTAATTTATATCACTTGTGGATGGTTGAAATTAGGTCGACACCGACCGATGCCCACCCCTAATTTTGGGCACTATTCCCGAATAATTCTGGAACTATTCACATATTAATTCGCGAACAATTGTTAGATGCTTCTTAGTCACGGGTTTACTGTACATGGTACTATTTTGTCACATTTTTACTATTTGATCACGGGTTTGTGTTATTTGTACATATGGTACTATTCAGATATGATATTGTTCTTTTATACGGTACTATTCATTTAAGACACAAAATCACATGTTTTGTAAATCTAATTCATTTACAACACTTTTGTACGTATTTATAAGTATATACGATACTATTCCAATATACAGTACTATTTATAAATCAGTATCCATCAAATACTCTTCATAGAGCATACTTCGTACAATATTGTTCATTGAACACTATATATATGGTATTATTCATCAGTGAAAAATCGTCAATTGGCATATAAGTAATGACACCAATTGACTGTTAATTCTCAATCAATGTATGCTTTAATACTAATTGAAAATTCTACCCTAAGGTTATCTATGTTTAACTGTTTTACTCCGTAATTAAGGTTAGGGATCAATTTATCACCTAAACAAAATATAGAGAGAAAAACTAAGTCTAGTAACAAAAATCTCTATCTCTTAGGAAGAATATTAACCTATTCGATCCTTTTATAAATTTGTAGAATAAGAACTTAGATCAAATAATTTAATCTCTAAAACGAATTAAATAATTAAATCAACGAGAACTAACAAACTGATTTACCACTCGACAGATACGATTTACGACTCCCTCGACGCTCTGATCAGCAACGGTCTTCAGATCTACCACGACTTCGAATCCACGAATTGTCCCTTAAGAAGATCTTCAATTCTCATGCATACAACTTGGAATTCACTAAGCCAACATAAACGAGCAGCACATACAATCTGAATCCATGAACCAACGCCTCCCATAAACCACGATCACCACACTTGAATCTATGAGCAACACCACACACCAAAAATGCACCGGTAAACCTAAATTATGTGTAAAGGCATTTGTTGGAAAGGATTTATCTTGGCCTCAACTCACAATTATGTTCATTTGAATCTTAGGTACAAAAACTCAATACTTCAACTAATCAAAACGAACATACTCCTATGAGATTCAAGTTCTCCATCAATAAGATCTTGAACTTTACCTCTCTAGAACTTAGAAATCCTAAAATATGAATTATGCTCCTCCAAGGTTGCAGTTGTTGTGCTTAGGGCCAAAGCACTCTTTACATACTAGTAATTGACGTCTCAAAATATTTTAGAAACTTTTAAAATAATCCAAGGTAGGTTAACAAACGTACAAGAAGAAATTGAGTTTTAGCAACTTTTTTTAGAGTTTTCCCGCGTTGGTTTCGATATGAAAAAGTCTTCTTTCAAAAGCAAGGCTCACAGACATTTTTGGTTTCGATATGAAGAAATCTCCTTTCAAAAGTAAGGCTCATAGAACCTTTTGGTTTCGATACGAAGAATTTTCCTTTCGAAAGCAACTTGTATGAGGTAGATTTTCTTGTGTTTAAATTTTATTGATGATCAAGTTAGTCTAATTGCTCATGTCTAGTTCGAATGAAATAAGAAGAAGAATAAGACGAAGAAGAAGAAGTCGATCTCTTCCGACAACGATCGAAATAAAGACCGGCATGCCAAATTTGACAAAAAGGAACATGTACTGGAGAAACTAGGGTAAGGGAAGGGAGGAAAGGGAGAAGAGAAATAGAAGAAGATAAAAAAAAAAAAAAAAAAAATAAAAAATAAAAGGGTTGATCGACTTATAGTAGGGGTGTAAGTAAATGGGTCAGGTATAGCAAGATCAGGGTGGGTTTAGGAGAGGGGGTAGGTGCAGGGATAGAATAGGAATTTATGGGAGGACCGGCCCATTTATTCCATTATTTTGGTCGTGTCGCAGAATTTTCGATTTCTTTACCCTTTTTATTTTATGGCGTAGGATCCGCAAAAAAACTTTTTCTCCTCGGCCGTGAGCGACCGAAGAGAAACGATTTCTCGTATTCCTAACTGGGGGTTAATCGTCTAATGTACTTATGGAGTCGCCACTTGATTAATCTGGGAATCAGAACCCAATTTTAGAAAATCATTTTATTTTAGCAGAAAACTTGGCGATCTTCTGACTAGTCTGGTCTGCGTAGAGAGATTTTTGGTAAGGGAATCCTGGCACGGGTCGGGAAGGTGTTAGGCACCCGACAACCTCCCGATCATGAGATCGGCCTCTACTTCACGACTAAGGGTATTTAGATGGAATTTCATGATTAAAAATTATTACATTACGCTAAGAAAGAGTGTGTACAAGAAAGGTAAGTTCAAGCCCCTCTAGTATATATTTCATGCAATTGAGGTTTTGGGGCAAAAAGTAAAACACACTCTGACACGTAAACTCAAATTTACATGTCGCAAAATTGCAAATAGACTTGCGTCTATTCACATACAAGCAATGTTGGTCGCGAACCTCTCTTCACGGCCAACGAGAAAATAAGAGAATTCGTCACGACTATGAAAACCTGGATGCACAACAGGCTAGTCCTGCAACAAAGTGTAAATGGACTCTGGACCATTAATACATGAAGTGGAATACACGTGACCATGAGTTGTATATGGGAATACTGGTGCCCACACACGTGCTCAAAATACGTGTGGCTAAACTGGGAAGCCATGCGTACGTACTCATGATATACGAGTATTTTTATTTTGAAAAATGATGACACACGCAAATCAGTTATGCTCGTGACCCAACTGGGATTTCCTTGGAGACACGTGTAAACTGGGATACACGTGGCGACGAGATGCTCTTTCTTTTGAAAAAAATGAATGACATGTCTTAGGGAAGATTTAAAAGTCCTAACTAGAATTTCTAATCCCTAGCGTTAAATATGATCCAAATTTTAATAGGCATATGCTTCGACTAAGTGACGTGCTTTAGGGAAGATCTAGAGTCCTAACTAGGATTTCTAATCCCTAGCGTTAAGCATGATCTAAGTTCTAATGCAAATGCCTTGGTTAAGTGATATGTTTAGCGAAGATCTAGAGTCCTAACAAAGATTTCTAATCCCTAGCATCAAGCATAATCCTTATGTGACATGCTTTAGGGAAGATCTAGAGTCCTAACTAGGATTTCTAATCCCTAGCATTAAGCATGATCCAAATTCTAATGCAAAATGATTATGTGATATGCTTTAGGGAAGATCTAGAGTCCTATTTAGAATTTCTAATCCCTAGCGTTAAGCATGATCCAAAATCTAAAGCAAAATAATGATTATGTGATATGCTTTAGGGAAGATCTAGAGTCCTAACTAGGATTTCAAATCCCTAGCGTTAAGCATGATCTAAAATCTAATGCAAAATGCTTTAATTAGTAGAAAACGTTGTTTCTCTTCTTTGTTTTGAAAATCGTGATTATTTCAAAGGTGGGGTTAGTCTAAGAATTAACCCAACTAATCGAGTGTGCAAGACCATCGACGTGGCGTAGGCATGCATAGTGCCAGTCTATGGTGGTCACATTTCGACGAGTTTAGGTAAATTCCTAACTTAATCTCAAAATTAACACACAACCCTAATTTCTAATGCATTTCTTAAACTAAGGAGCCTAACTTAGATTAACTAATCTAAAAGAGAGAAACCTAGTTCAATTTTATTTGATTGGTTAGGGTTTTGGATTAGGGTTTTAGGCATATCCGAGCCTAAAAGAGAAAGGTGGGCCTAAGCAAAGATGTGTTTTTGCTAGGCCCACACAAGAAAATAGGTTTGAAACTCATTAAACAAGTCCAACACTCAACAAAAGAGTAGAATGGGCTTGCTTGAAGATGGGCTTACCAAGCCCATAAAACTTATTTGAAATTTTATTCTCATTATTGGCTGATTTCTAAAGCACCCCATCAAAAGTGACAAGTTTATAATGTAAACCCTAAGGTTTCACCTGAAACTAAGGTTGATATACTTCAATTTAAACCAACAAAATAAAGTATTAATGTGAAATTAGCAAAATAAGCAATTCTACACATCAAACATTCACTTAGGCATTTCATCGATCACATATAAAGTGAACTTTCAAACTATCATAACTTCTTCGTTTACATCCTTTTTGACATATTCTTGAACCCATTTTGTGTATTTTTCATGATCTACAAGAATATATTTTTACATTTTTTATTTCATGCTTGAATGAAAAGATTCCAGCACGTTTTTGGCCTCTTTTTATAGTGTAGTGACTTGAAAATCAACCCCATACACCGAAATGCTAGATACCATGGTTAAATGGTTGAAATTCTTACTAAACATATCATTTTAGGCACTAAACATGAATTTCATGAAAAACAAATCATTATTTTATGATGAGATGATATACAAAAGAGGCCAATCTTGTTAGATTATTAAATCACTTATTATTTCATGATATATGAACATTAACTAAACTGGTACTTATCTAAAATGATGCTTGAAGATTCATATATGTTAAAAAATGATGAAAAAGATCACTAACAATGTTATATTTATTCTAAAAAAGTAACTAATTAGTACATCAAAATAAACCCATGAAGTGAGATTCATAAAATGACAACATTTATTCACTTTCTTTCTAAACTACATCATACAACACTTAAAAAGGGAATCTCTACAACAAGTAAAAAGGGGGTGATGATCACCTACCTATTGTGCTTAAGATCCACCAATGAGAGAGTGATGAAAACCCATTGATCAACCCTCCATTAAGCCATGATAATCTCTTTTCTGTCCAGATCTAACAGTTCAGCCAAAACGGCTCATGGAGAGCCGTTGGCATATTAGGGAATATTCCAACAGTTTTCCCCTTCTGAAAAGTGGTTCCGGGTTCATTCCGACTCCGATCTTGGTTCCGATTTCAATTATAAAATCAAATTAAGTCCAATTTCTCTCACATTTTTGAAATTTCATGATCTTAAATATTAATTAAGGATCAATTAAGTTTTAGTTAAGCCCGGGGAACCCCAAAGTGGTCAAATTAAGGGCAAGTTAAGAACAATTTTGGGGATTGTTACTAAATCTTTCAATTAGGCTCAATTTTGAGTCGAATTTAACTCAATGAAGTTAAATTGAGTTAATGGGGGACTCAATTGTGTTGAGCCAAGGGTCAATGAACCCTGATGTGGTCCAATTAAAGTCATTCTAAGTCTGAATTTTGGGGGTTTTCACTCAATTTATTCAATTAGGCTCGATTTGGGCCAAATTATATTGGGGGGACACCAAATTGAGTAGGTGCAATGATTGATTGGGTTAAATTAGAGGTGGTTGAGGCCCGATCTCGCAGTTCACACTGAATTTTAGATGTTTAGTGCCTGGGGGGAAAAATTGGTGTCTACAGTGTGCCCCTCTTCGCCAGAGGTTCTTGTAACCGAATGGCAAAGCTGTTGCACCAAATTTTTGCTCTCGGGTGCCTCTGCAGAAAGCGTGCATTTATCTGACTTCCACCTAACGCACTCCTTTGGAATTAAGTGGGCATGGTCGGTGAATTGGAAACTTAACTAGGCAACCGATTGCCTTGGTCGACTAAGTATACTCCATTGGTCCTTAGCGCCACATGGGTCTCGCGAGATCCCAAGTCATAACTAGACACTTCCTTGGGTGTCTACTCACTAACAGGTGCACATGGGCATATGATTGTGAGCAGATTAATTTTGAAAATAAATTTTAGTTTTTGGTGGTTTTTAAGATGAGATCATTCGGACTTTCTTCACCTCTGCATTGGAGACCATTTACACTACTCAATCATTAAACTCTTCAGTCTTCACTTGAAAGCTATGGACAGCTTGCTCTTGTACTGATTTTGAATTTTGACTTTCTTGATTTTGACCACTTTGACTTCTTTATGATGATTCTGACTTTGATTAATTGATTTTGACTCTTGATAGTCAAATGTCGCTTTACGCTTCAACTTGGCTAATTGGGAATGATCAGACTTCGATGTCGTCGCCTTTATCTCTCCTTGGACTTGTACTCTAGAGCTTTTGCACAATCTTATATCAGCTCAGTGATCTGGAGGACCTTTTTCATGTCAAATTCACTTTGTAACCTCTTGACAGGCTAAGAGACTTTGCAAGAAAAACCCCCTCCCCACTTGAAAGGTTCGTTAAGCTTTGGCTTTCCTGATGGGTATTTTTTTTAATATTTAGCTTTGGATCTCTACTCTGAAGGCTTTAACGAAGCTTTAAGTAGTTTATGTGAGGAGTGAGCTTCATGTTCTCCTGCGCCGATAAACGAGGTTGGCATCTCATATTATACAGAGCGTCCCCAAGACCTTGGCCGGAAGCTAGGCTGACAACTCACGGTTGATCTTTCTGGAAGCACCGAACCCTACCTTCTTCCAATACCTCGCCCAGATTTTGATTGTTCTGTATTCCTTGGCAGTGAATTCTTCTTTGTAAGTTTTGACTTTTTCTACCCTTGTTGTTTCTACACACCTTTTCACGAATTGACAATTGTCTAATTCAGGTGGCTCTCTTTATTGCCAAGAGCTTCTTCAACGAATGGGTGGCCTGGAGATGCTTGTATCAAATTTAGTTGGAGAATGTGCTAACCACTTGGCTAGCCTCCGCATCTATAGGCAGGCGAACGCAGGGCTACAAGAATAAAACGATCGCCTCAAGAGTGAGCTAGCAGGTGATGGTGTAGTAGATGATGGTGGGACTCTGACTGCTTCATGCTCTAGAGGCGAATAGAGTAGGAGGACTCGTTGGCGCATAAGGAGCCCTCTTGAGGAGTGATTATCAAGTCCCCTTTTTTTACTTTGGAAATGGCATAAAGATGCTTTTATGTAATTGTCTCCCACATTATTAAACTTACTTGAATGAAATACACTTATTTCTTAAGGAATTTGCCTAAGCTGCCTAACTAGACCATGCAAATCATGGCTATAGCATCCTATGGTTTTGTCCTCATCGGCTCCCCCAAAAATAAGGTTTTCGAAAACAAAACATTTTTTGGCGGTTTTGAAATTTATTTGGGAAAACAAATTAAGAAACCATTTTATTTTTCTTTTTATTAAGAAACCGGTTATCAAGCCCAACCTACACGTAGCCGATGATAATTGATCCGGAGTTCTAAATTCGAGTGGATAGGCCGTTCATCTTTCTTGGATAAGTCTTCTTGTGTTTTCTTTTTCTCGTCAAACTCCGCCCATTTAGCAAGATTGTTACCGGCTTATGCCAAGGTTGGGAAGTAGCTTTGATCTTGTTGTCTTTGAAAACATGATTCTTCCATGTCGGGACGGTTATAAAAGTTTATATTGTAGCTCGCACCAATTTTAGGCTCTTGTCTTCTTCTTGACACCATGAAACCCACAAACAACGATCAAATTTTCTCATGTCTTGATTTTTCTCACTACATTTTTCTATTTTTGAATTTTTTATCTTCTACATTTTTTGGAGACCACTGCTCTTCTTCTCTACTAAGGACTCATGTTGCTCACAAGATTCCTAGGGGGCTTTTAGGTTGTAGCATGGCTTAGGTTAAGCCAGAAAGAAAGGATAAAAGGCACAAAATTTGAAAGTCTATTCATTAACCCCTTATTTATATACTTGGGGTTTTAACATTTTTTGCTTGAATTTTTGTGTTTTCTATTTTTTTTGGATTTTTCCAACTTTTTCAATTTTGGATATCTGGTTTTTTTGGATTTTGGACTATTTAATTTTTTTGGATTTTGGATATCCGATTTTTTTTTGGATTTTTGACTATTTGATTTTTTGGGTTTTGGACTTTTCCCCTAATATGGGGTGGGATTTTTTGATTTTCTGAGAAAGGCGATAATTTATATGTACAAAGGAAAGTTTTAGGTCCAAATTGTCTTCTAGTTGATATGAGCTTTCTATTGGGTCCTTTCTGGGATTGTATAGTCGGCCAAGAATTGCCCCTAGTTTTGAGCCACTGTCGGCTTCACTTGCCCTTAGTTTAGAAGTTAAACAGTTTTCTCAAGCGTAGTATCTCTTGAGTTGATTACTGTTTGTGAGCCTCTGGTGTTGGATTCCATCAAGATCTGTCAATTGAACAGCCTTACCGGGGATGATCTTCTTTATGATAAATGGGCCTTCCCAGTTTGGCCTGAACTTGCCCCTGGGATCAGTCCGTAGGACCGGCCTAATTTCTTTAAGCACTAGATTCCCTTCTTTAAGATCTCTTGGGCGAACTTTCTTGTTGCCGGGGAGGATCTTCTTTATGATAAATGGGCCTTCCCAGTTTGGCCTGAACTTCCCCTGGGATCAGTCCGTAGGACCGGCCTAATTTCTTTAAGCACTAGATTCCCTTCTTTAAGATCTCTTGGGCGAACTTTCTTGTTGAAGGCACGAGTTATCCTCTGCTGGTAGGCTTGTGAGTAGCAGGCTGCTTTTACTCTATTCTCATCAATGAAGTTCAACTCATCAACCCTGGATTGAATCCATTCGGCTTTGTTCTCGTTGCCTTCTTTAAGCACCCGAAAAGTTGGGATTTCCACCTCGATTGGGAGTACGGCCTCCATGCTATATACAAGTGAAAAAGGAGTTGCTCCAGTTGGTGTGCATATCGAAGTTCGATATGCCCATAATGCGCATGGAAACTTCTCGCTCCAATCTTTGTAGGTCACAGTTATCTTTTTCAAGATTTTTACCAACGTCTTGTTGGTAGCCTCTACTACTCCATTTGTCTGTGACCTATGAGGTGATGAATTGTGGTGCTTAATCTTGTAATGGTCGAGTAACTGACAAACTTTTGATCCGACGAAGTTAGTCCCGTTATCAGTAATGATCTCATAAGGCACCCTATATCGATAAATAATGTGATTTTGAATAAACCTTGCGGTGGGACCTCCCTTGATGCTTTTGCATGAAAAAGCTTCATCCCATTTTGTAAAATAGTCGATTGCCACAATAATAAAGATGTGACCACTAGATGATGATGGTTTCACCTTCCCGACTACATCAATTCCCCATGTTGAGAAAGGCCAGGGCGATGACATAATGTTCAATTGTGATGGGGCAGTATGCATAAGATTTGCATGCACCTGACATTCATGGCATTTTGCAAGCCTCTCTTCACGGCCAATTAGAGAACAAGAGGATTCGTCACGACTATGCAAACCTGGAGGCACAACAGACTAGTCCTGCAACAAAGTGTAAATGGACTCTGAATCATTCATACATGAGGTGGAATACACGTGACCATGAGTTGTATATGGGAATACTAGGGCCCACACACATGCTCAAAATACGTGTGGCTAAACTGGGAAGCCACGCGTACGCACTCATTATATACGAGTATTTTTATTTTGAAAAATGATGACATGCGCAAATCAGTTATGTTCGCGACCCAACTGTGATTTCCTCGGAGACACATGTAAACTGGGATACACGTGGTGACGAGATGCTCTTTCGTTTGAAAAAAATGAATGACATGTCTTAGGGAAGATCTAGAAGTCCTAACTAGAATTTCTAATCCCTAGCGTTAAACATGATCCAAATTTTAATAGGAAATGCTTCGACTAAGTGACGTGCTTTAGGGAAGATCTAGAGTCCTAACTAGGATTTGTAATCTTTAGCGTTAAGCATGATCCAAATTTTAATGCAAAGGCCTTGGTTAAGTGATATGCTTTAGGGAAGATCTAGAGTCCTAACTAGGATTTCTAATCCCTAGCGTTAAGCATAATCCTTATGTGACATGCTTTAGGGAAGATCTAGAGTCCTAACTAGGATTTCTAATCCCTAGCATTAAGCATGATCCAAATTCTAATGCAAAATGATTATGTGATATGCTTTAGGGAAGATCTAGAGTCCTAACTAGGATTTCTAATCCCTAGCGTTAAGCATGATCCAAAATCTAATGCAAAATGCTTTAATTAGTAGAAAACGTTGTTTCTCTTCTTTGTTTTGAAAATCTTGATTATTGCAAAGGTGGGGTTAGTCTAAGAATTAACCCAACTAATCGAGTGTGCAAGACCATCGACGTGGCGTAGGCACGCATGCCACACTTAGGAGTGCCAGTCCATGGTGGTCACATTTCGACGAGTTTAGGTAAATTCCTAACCTAATCCCGAAATTAACACACAACCCTAATTTCTAATGCATTTTTTAAACTAAGGAGCCTAACTTAGATTAACTAATCTAAAAGAGAGAAACATAGTTCAATTTTATTTGATTGGTTAGGATTTTGGATTAGGGTTTTAGGCATATCCGAGCCCAAAAGAGAAAGGTGGGCCTAAGCAAAGATGTGGTTTTCTAGGCCCACACAAGAAAATGGGTTTATGAAGCCCAATTCCAAGATGTGAGTTTGAAACTCATGAAACAAGTTCAACACTCAACAAAAGAGTAGAGTGGGCTTGCTTAAAGATGGGCTTACCAAGCCCATAAAACTTATTTGAAATTTTATTATCATTATTGGTTGATTTCTGAGGCACACCATCAAAAGTGAAAAGTTTCTAATGTAAACCCTAGGGTTTGACCTGAAACTAAGGTTGATATACTTCAATTTAAACCAACAAAATAAAGTATTCATGCGAAATTAGCAAAATAAGCAATTCTACACATCAAACATTCACTTAGGCATTTCATCGAACACATTTAAAGTGAACTTTCAAACTATCATAACTTCTTCGTTTCACTATGTCTACAAGACTATATTTTTACATTTTTCATTTCATACTTGTATGAAAAGATTCCAGCACGTTTTTGGCCTCTTTTTTATGGTGTAGTGACTTGAAAATTAACCCCATACACCCAAATGCTAGATAACATGGTTAAATGGTTGATATTCTTACTAAACATATCATTTTAGGCACTAAACATGAATTTCATGAAAAACAAATCATTATTTTATGATGAGATGATATGCAAAAGAGGCTAATCTTGTTAGATTATTAAATCACTTATTATTTCATGATATATGAACATTAACTAAACTAGTATTTATCTAAAATGATGCTTGAAGATTCATATATGTTAAAAAATGATGAAAAAGATCACTAACAATGTTATATTTATTTTAAAAAGGTAACTAATTAGTACATCAAAATAAACCAATGAAGTGAGATTCATGAAATGACAATATTTATTCACTTTCTTTTTAAACTACATCATACAATACTTAAAAAGGAAATCTCTACAACAAGTAAAAAGGGGGTGATGATCACCTACCTATTTTGCTTAAGATTCACTAATGAGAGAGTGATGAAAACCCATTGATCAACCCTCTATTAAGCCATGATAATCTCTTTTGTTGATGATAAATGAAGAAAATAAAATTTTCTTTTGAAAAGTGATATGATCTACCAAAAACTCTCTCTAAACCAACCTCAAAATGGAAAGAAAAACTCAATTAGTTTGAGTTCTTCCCATGATGAGTGAGGTTTAAATGTGCAAAGTTTATATTTGGATGGGTGGTGTAGATGTAGGTGGTGGTTGATGATGGTGGTAGTAAAGAGTAAGGCTAAGATCTAATGGAAGTGAAATTAGTCTCATCTAACTCTATTTTTTTTCTTCTCAAACTCTTGAATGCTCTCAAGCTATTCAATGTAACTCATGAGATCTATTGAATGCTCATCAAGAGATCTATTCAATGCTCTCCAAGAGATCTATCTAATGCCTCCTACTTAAGATCTATTGAATGCTCCTAAGAGATCTCTTGAATGATGTTAAGAGAACTATTGAATGCTCTTCCTAAAGAACTATTGAATGCTCCTAAGAGAACTATTGAATGCCCTACTTGAGAACTATTGAATGCCCTACTTGAGAACTATTGAATGCAACTTACTTGCTAGAGTTCTCCTCTATTTATAGGAGAAAACTAGGGTTAGTGGGGTGTAAACAAGATTAGGGTTAAGGGGTGAGAGTGGATAAGAGAGATCTAAAAAAATGGGGTGGAAAAAGGGTAAAAAATGAGGGTTTCATAGACTTTTTAATCTCCACCGTTAGATCTGATCAGATCTAACGGTAGGTAGCAAAACGGCCAACTGTGAGCTATTTTTTGCCAGATCTAACAGTTCAACCAAAATAGTTCATGGAGAGCCGTTGGCATATTAGGGAATATTCCAACGGTTCTCCCCTTCTGAAGAGTGGTTCCGGGTTCATTCCGACTCCGATCTTGGTTTCGATTTCAATTATAAACTCAAATTAAGTCCAATTTCTCTCACATTTTTGAAATTTCTTGATCTTAAATATCAATTAAGGATCAATTAAGTTTTAATTAAGCCCGGAGAACCCTAAAGTGGTCAAATTAAGGCCAAGTTAAGAATAATTTTGGGGATTTTTACTAAATCTTTCAATTAGGCTCAATTTTGAGTCGAATTGAACTCAATGAAGTTGAATTGAGTTAATGGGGGACTCAATTGAGTTGAGCCAAGGGTCAATGAATCCTGATGTGGTCCAATTAAAGTCAATCTAAGTCTGAATTTTGGGGTTTTCACCCTTGAAAGTCTAAATTCACCCTACGGTTAATGAATTTAACCGTATGTCAATGTGACTATGGTTAAGGATCACACAATCACCTAATTAAAAATTGCTAAGGTGATAAGAGTACAACAAAAATCTCTAACATGAGTATTGACTTATTCGATTCTTAATATGCGGAATTAAGAACAAGAATCGAATATTTCAATCTCACAACAAGTATAAAAAATATGCACAAGAGATTTTGTTAACGAGGAAACCCAAACTGGGAAAAACCCCGGGACCTAGTCCAGCAAAAATCCACTAAGAGTTATTGAAAACTTACAACCCGATTTACCACTCGATGGACACGAATTACGACTCCCTCTACGCTCCAACAGCTACGGTGTACAGTTCTTCCACAAATTCGAACTCCACGAATTTGCCTCTTAGTAAACGTTGATGCGTCTCCAACTTGAACTCCACAAGTCCCGCACCTTGAACCAATACTTGACTCCTCAAGTATATCACCACAAGCTTGAACCTTCAAGCTCAATCACCGGAAATCCACCGGTAACAAAAACAGAGTTTTGGTTTTGAAATGGGAAGGATTTGAACCAATTTCAACAAGCTTGAGAGCTAAAAGATTAGAGTTGAAACTCTTCAAGAACTTGTTGATTAATAGGGTGAATGGTTGATTGAATACTGAAGATTCAACCCCTATTTATAGTGAAGATGTCCAGCTCAATCCTAGACTAAATTATTAGTTCTAGGTCTAATGGTAGACACCATTATTGGGGATGAGAGAATAATCTATTGAGCCTCTCATTCCACTTAGAGATGTTTCCCACGCTCAATTATCTCCCTAAAACAAGGCTTAGAGGGAGATGAGCAATAATGTGCTAGAAAGTTACTTTACAGCTCAGAAAATCGTACTCAGAAAAACGAATCTGGGCGTCGGTTTCGAAATCAAGCCTGTCGGTTTCGAAACCAACATGTGGTTTCGAAACTGACTGATTTGGTTTCGAAACCAACAAGCTTCTGTGATGGTTATTGCCTTTTGATTTCGAAATCAACATGTTTGGTTTCGAAACCAAACTTCATCTGAAGATAGATGTGGTTTTGGTTTCGAAACCAAACTGTTTGGTTTCGAAACCAAAATTCATCTGAAGACAGATGAGTTTTGGTTTCGAAACCAACAGTTTTGGTTTCGAAACCAAACTTCATCTGTCATCAGATAAAGTTTGGTTTCGAAATCAAACTAAGGTTGATTTCGAAACAGACTTTTCCCTATATAAAATAATACCATCAATGCAGTTGGTTTCGAAACCAAACTTCTTGGTTTCGAAACCAACACTGTCCAGATTAAAAATTTATCTTTTAAAACACATTTTATCAAGAGTAAACAGTGTGGGAAACACTCTTAGCAATCTAACCACCTATGGTACTTAGTGTTCTAAGTCACTTACCATCCTAGGATGTCTTCCGGTGGTGAGTTGAGTTCTTCGGAGTCTTTGTAGATTTCTTCTCTTTCAACCGAAGTGAACCGAGACTCACTAGACTCTAACTCAAGTTACATTGACCATCTTGAGTTTACCTTTGACATGAAATTCGACAAACATAAAATATGGACCTTTCAACCCTATTTATTCAATTAGGCCCGATTTGGGCCAAATTGGGCCAAATTATGTTAGGGGAACACCAAATTGAGTAGGTGCAATGATTGATTTGGTTAAATTAGAGGTGGTTGAGGCCTGATCTCGCAGTTCACACTGAATTTTGGATGTTTAGCGCCTGGGGGAGAAAATTGGTGTCTACGTATGGTTTCCAATTTTATCAGGATAAGTATTTACTTTTCTTAGTAATTAAGCATTTTAAGGTTATAAGTAGATCAACTGAAGGGGGAAAAAGAAGAATTATTTAGTTACTTCATTTCTGAGTATTAATTTGGTTGCTCGTGCAGACAATAGATAGGAACCGAAATCGATTCTTATCAATGGGTATCAGAGCATATCAGATCCTCTCCCATCACTGTTCACCACCACTTTCAAGTTTCATCTATTCTAGTATTATCCACTACCACACAAAATAATCATCATCTTCATCTCCACCGCCACTCCCTGCTGCCACCATCGCCAACCATTTCTGTCGTTCCTTCATCAAACTCCATCGACCACCAACACAATCTTAAAAAAAAAAAAAAAGAGAGAGGCAAGCGTTGAGGAGAACTGAAGATTTGTTGAGAAGTGAAGCTTCGTTGTTGTCCTGCATCAGATTACCAGTAGCAGTTGCAATTGTAGAGCTATTATAGATTATCTGGCCAGAGCCGTGAAATAGCCATCGATCATCAACCTTATCTGCCTTTGCCAATCATACAAGTTAAAGTTTTCAGATCAAGGTTTTCCACTACCATCGCCATCACTTTTAATCAATACCATTTCCTCCACTATCCTCCGACTATAAAAAAAAATCAACCAAAAGAGTTGTTGGTTGAATTTGCACGTTCTGATCAACAAGAACATTGGGTCTTATTGACCCATCATCAATGCCTAGGTCACTGTTGCCATCCATATTGAAGATTCCAGACCTTCTGACGTTATATTCTAAAGTCACCTATGTTGTCCTCGCTGGAAATAGCCTGTCGTAATCGCCGGTCAACATCACCTTCATTTTTCTGTTCACGATCATCGACGTCGACCACAGTCTCCATCCTGTTGTTCACAGTATGATTTTGGGAAACCCCACCTTGGTTCTTTGAATTAAAAGAGGTGAAGAAAACAATTGTTACTACCGTTTAGCACCTAAACGTACCTTACCTATAGAAACCCACGACAACACCATTTTTTTTTTCTGAAAATTAGGGTTTAGACCATTATATAATAATTAATTAGTATTTAGTATTTAACAATTTTAAAATATGTATTTCATCCTAAATGGTATTTATTGAAACGTTTGTGTTGTAAGTGACAATAATACCGTTATTTTGTAACCAAACCAAATATTCTCCACTACAATTCCTATTTTTTTTCTCATATTCTCTTAACCGAACAAAATATTCTTTGACTACAATTTCTAATTTTTCTTAATTTTGTAAAATTATATATTAAAATTAGATGGACGCTTTGGATGTCATCGAAATTCGAAAAATATTAAAATTAGGGAATGAGATTCATATCACGTGGGTAATAGTCATACGCGTGTAAGGAATTTATAGTTATTACATTAATTTTTTAAACGGTTTCAGCATTATCGACCTTATTTTCTTTTTATTTAATTATTTTTTCTTTAACCACATTGAACTCATCATCACTTTCCACTCACGTTGTTGACCAACCCACCTAGAATCCGAATTTTAATTAGCCTTAGCCCCATTTAAAAAAAAAAAAAAAAATTACCACCCACTCTACCCAACATCACCCTAACCAACAACCATAAGCCAAAGCTAGGTCCACCATCCACCTAGCCTATACCTTAATACTAGTACCCACTCCAACCCTGAATACACCTTAGCTACACCTTAACAACACTCGAAACTTACCTATAGACCATCCACAGTAGTTAAAAAAATTTGAACGTATGCGGTGATTTGTCTCGGTGTAAGTATCATTCGATATCCTCTTAGCTGGTGTCGATTATTACGTAAACGAGGAATATAAACTTTCAAGTTTATTCCATTAAAAAGAAAATTCTTCTAATTTCCTTTAAAAAAAACCTATATTTATTTCATACTAACTAATTACTTTCAACTAATCATCACCCGATGTTATATGATATGATGTCAATCGATTTGCTTCTAGGATCACATCATACTTCAATATCTCAAAAGAGACAAAACCAACCAGTAGTTCCTGATTAATCAATAATCAAGTTACGTCTTTTCTCATTTCTAAAAGAGAAGGCATATCTAATAAACTTGGAAGAAAATATAAACTTCCTACTAACTAATATGTTTGTTACCTGAAGCGACACCAACCAATTCACTTCTTGAATTGTATCACATCCTGACACTCAGAAAATAATTTATTATTTTTCTAGTCACATCATCCCCTATTATTATATCTACATACATGCAATTCTTTTATCATAATAAGGTTTTTAGTTGTTTACCCTTACCCCAAAATAAACATCACTTACTCAATTCAAACAACAACAAAAATTTTATTTTTATTTTCGTAGAGATAAACTTAAACAAGTAGTGTATACTTACATATAATTATGTATTTTTTCTACACATAATCATTCGTACAAAGTAAATGTTTTTTTAATAGTACCTAGACATCAGGTATTGGAGACAATTTCAAAAGATAAGTCGGATACACCAAGAAAATAGTTTCCTTAATAATTTTTTATACAAACACTTATATACGTGCTTTAAGTAAGTAAATCAACACTCGATAAATCATTGTATTTACAATCGATAAATTATTATACTAACATAAAATATAAAGTACTTTTTTTTAAAACACATTCCACAAGTTCCAAAAAGATCTGGAGCCTAAGCTTTGATACCAAACTATAACACCCCACTTTTTAAATCTTATAATCCAACTCAGATCATTAAACTTGAAAAGAATTGTATTAGAAGGATACATGATTATCGGCATTGTAAGAACAAAGATTGGTAATTCCTCGTTCCATAAAATCCAACCATAATAGGTCAACAAAATTAACTCAAAAGAGTAGTTAAAAGTTAATTCATGGTTAACTAAGTTTGACTAAAGTAAATCAAAAGCTTTATGCAAACTAATAGATGTTTTAGACATATAGTAATCTGTCCAGAATCTGCATCAGGTCTGTTATTTTGTACATAAATAATTCATCTTAAATCATTTTTAAGTCATTCTAAGACTAAACAAAAATAGACAAACAGATATAAAATATCACAGAAGAAAGTTTTTCAATTTGGAACATAACATACTGTAATATCGACCGTAACTGGGTCTATCCGCACTGACAGCAGAAATCCAGCAACGTGATATGATATTTTACCCTATTAAAACTAGAACATAATAATCCAAAAATTATGAAATTTTAGGAGAAAATAACAGAGTTTATTATAAAAATAATCCAACTGACAAAACATCATTCCGATCTCAGAATTAAGAGAAACAATTCAAACATCACAATACTATTAGATTTTGAGTTCAAAACCAAACTTGAAAAATTACAATTCCAACATATAAAACCATTCTCCAAACCAAAATAAAACTTAAAGCATCCCATAATCCTTGTGATATAATACATAAAGTAGTGTGATCAAATAAATCAAGCACACCTACAAATTATGCTAGAAAGTAAGTCTTTATATGATCGTCAAATTCACGATCTACGCTCTAACACCCTCCTCGAACTTTGTGGGGGGAAAATTATCGAGGTGAGCAAGCTCAGTAGGAAACTAACCAAAAATAATAGATTCAAACTTGTATGAATGAGGAAACACATTCAAAAATGCAACAAAACTTATGCAACAGCAGAAACCACGTTTTTCAGTTAAAAGTGTTGCTGACAGTGTCACTAAAATTTCACGAAACCTTTGCTATTTGTGTTTTCCAGGGCCTCTTAGCCACGTTTTTATTTATGTACGAACTGTCACAAATATCAGATTAATGTTTTTAATTAATCTTACCAGTCAGGGCTTGTTCTGGTGAGCTAACCACGATTATCAAGAATCGTCTTCCGCGGGAACTACATTTTTGTGGAAAGCCATTAGGGCTTACTGACCATTGATTTTATTAATCTGTGGTTAAAACCCGAGCTAAAAATACATTATGAGAAGAATGAAATTTATCAAAAGAAAGATAGTTAGTTAACGGATAGGGTTGAGAGGACGTACACCCAATAACATTACAGATGTAGTCTTGTAAGTATGGTGGGGGTTTACGATCTCTCACCTGTTTGGGTGGAGATTGAGCAAGAGCAGGTTGAAGTTCTGTTGATCCTGGAGAAGATGGAAGGCTATTTGAAGCCGAATTTCATATTCACCACATTTTATCTTGCATTAGATCTCAAATCACCACACTATTCCATCATAAAATACAATTTTAAATAGATTTCATGATCTAATAAACAAAGATGATAGATTTTCTTACCTACATGATTTGTTCAAAAACAATATAATCAAGAACATAGGTTTTATACTAGGGTTTCGATCCTTACCTTGATTTGCTTCCAATACTAATATGAAAACTCCTCTTTTGATGTTGAAAAATACCTCTTCTTCATATTGAAAATCTCCTCTTTTGATGTTGAAAAATACTTCTTCTAATTGAAAATCTCATATTTTTTATGTTGAAAAATACCTCTTCTAGTTGAAACACCCTTATTTTTGTATAGGTTTAATGGTGAAAAAAATAAGGTTTAAAATTTGAAGAAGTAAATAAGCTTGATGTTGAATGGTTTAGAAGATGGAATGAAAATGGAGAGAACTTCTCTAAGGTACTCATCTTCATTTGGTTTAAACCTCCTTATATAGGCTTCCAAAAGGTTTTCTATTATGATGGTGGAAAATGGTAGTGGAACCATCATTATTTAGTGGTGGTGGTGCATCTATTATTAGCTAGAGGTGATGGTGCATCCATCATTAGCTAGTGGTGGTGAGTTGTAATGGTAGTGTATGCATTATTAGCTAGTGGTTGTGATATATATTTAATAACAAAAACTAATTACTAGATTCAAAGAGCTACAACTTCATTAGAAATAGCCCAAGCTCAATTCGGAGCATAAGATGTCCAAAACTGCATCCAAAGTATACTGAGAGACATAAATACGAATTTTAGAAATAATATATAACATGTTGGGTTATTTTAACCCAAAGAAAATAAAGATGGGCCTAGCCCACTTAATAATAGATTCATGTTCATGCTCAAGTCCATCACACAAATATTAGGTTAGACCATCTAATCTCATAGACTCATACCCAAGTCCATAAAAAATATTGGGTTACTACACTTTATTATGTTAAGTGTAGATCTCATACACTAATAAAATTTTGGGGTGCTACAATTTCTAAAGGTCGCGAGTGGAATATGGGATCTTAGTCGTTGGATCTCTGACCAGAAGATGTATTCCCTTCGGGAGAGATGATCACGTGGCGAGTGAATAATGGATGCTCTCAAGTTGCGGAAAATTTTCTTAGAGAGAGTACAAGAGAGAATGTGTGAGCCAGGGAGGTTTTCAATCTGTCCCTATTTCCCTTTATAGGAGGGGGATCCAGATCAGTCATCCTGGGATCTCGGGATAATTCACCCAGATCTCAGGAAGATATTTTGGGGTTGTGAGGACTGAGCTCTGATTTGAACCCGTCAACCTTAAGGAAGATATTATGACAGTTGAGGAGTCTTACATAGACTGATCTCCTCATTTGAACTCGTCAACCCTTATCTTCTTTTGAATGTTGGACCATATAGACTGATCTTGGGCTAATGGACTTTTGGGCCTGGTAAAAGGTGCTAGCCTTTTGGATAATGGGCCATTAAACTTGTCAGCGAATTTTGGCCACTATAGTTTGTCCCCCACTCTCTAAGTCAAGAGTTCTTGAGTTAGAGAGTAACAGTCGACCATTGTGGTTGAGCGAAAACTTCTCTGCCCAATGATTCGAAGTCGTCGTCCCCTCATGTCGACTGCGAGGTTCAGCAGGTGACGCTGTTCTTACCCTAGGGCAGTTGGGATGTATAGAAGCAGTCGACCACAGAAGTCGACTGGGGTTTTCAGAGCAATCAACCATAGGGTCGACTGGAGCAATTGACCATGAGGTAGGGTGTGATGCTGCGACACGGTCGAGTCATGGGTTGGCAGAAATTTAGGCACCTGGTGCCTAACATTAGTCGACTATGAGGCCGTCCGCAAAGATGCTTGGCTCTTGGAGCCTGATTATAGTCGACTAAGAATGTGACTGTTAGTTTTAGGCACGTGGTGCCAAGAAGCGGCCGACCATTAAGGTCAAGTGAGAGACCTAGCTGGGATCTGTATGAGCGCTGTCTTGCAAGGATTCCAGTCGGCTTCGTCTCATGGCTCGAATTGGTTTGAAGTTGGAAAGTCTAGGAAGGTGGTAACCGTTCAAGACTTGAACGCGTGGCACTTCCCCATTCGTCCTGTGGATGTGGCGTGCGAAACGGCTCGCTGCCAGACTGTGAGGGCAGCTTTTCGTAAGTCACACCCAGCGGAATATTGACACGTGTCCCCCACTTTTAAAGATGAGTTTCCTTTAATAGGACTGTGTCTTTTCCTTCCTCTTCACTTAGCGTTTTCTCAGAGAAGAAAGAAAAAGAAAAACAAGAGTTTTTCAGAAGCCTTCGCAATTTCTCCTGCTCCGGCGGTTTTCCCGGTGAGTTGTTTCTCGTTTTCTTCTTCTTTCTTGCTTTTCCTCTTATTTTCTTCTGAAACCTTTTCTTTTTCTTGAAACCTCTCCTCTCTTCGGCATGGATTTTGAGGTTTTTGCAGCGAAAAAACCCCAAGCTCCATACCAATCCTAATTCAGCCTTTTTTCTTTTATTATTTCGGAGGTTCTTCTCATCTTTCTTCTTTTCTTCGAAAGGTTTGTTGTCTCTCTTTTTTTTTATTCTTTTTGGGTTTTCTGGTTTTTCCTATTTTCTGGGTCTTGCTTTTCGTCGGTTTTTGGTCTTGGTCACAGTTTTGTCGGCGGTAACCAGAGTTTTTCCGGCATGGGTAATGCTTGGGACTGTCGATTCTTTTCCCCCCTTTTTCCTTTTTAAATTGCCTCCACTACTATGCTTGTTGACTCCAAGTCAAGTTCATCCAACGGCAGTCGATTAGATATGTCGACTGCGAACTCCGCGTCACCTGTAACAAGGGCGGAGGATGTGACCATCGCCGAGTCCACTCCTATATTCTTCCAGGAGAGCCTTTTGCAGCCGACTAGGGTAGTTTAAAGGGTCGAGTCGGAAGCGGTATTAAGAACTGGTCATCCAGACTTCAACCTGATAGAGGCCGCAGTCGACTGCAGGGGGATGGGCCTAATGAAGAAATGGACGTCGACTCCGACGGGCGTAGTCGACCCCAAGAAATCTTGCCCAACAACCCAAGATCGAAGCTTGAATCGTCTGATTTGACTCAACTGCGCCTCACCTATCGTATTCCAGAGTCGATACAGTTGAGGATTCCAAAGGGACACGAACGTGTCGACTGGGAGGTTCCAGGTTGGACCTTCCTTTACGAGGTATCCTTTG
>MVGT01000617.1:50692-75835 GCA_002174775.1 Macleaya cordata | reverse complement strand
GAGAGCCTTTTGCAACCAACCAGGGTAGTTGAAAGGGTCGAGTCGGAAGCGGTATTAAGAACTGGTCATCCAGATTTCGACCTGATGGAGGCCGCAGTCGACTGCAGGGGGGATGGGCCTAATGAGGAAATGGACGTCGACTCCGACGGGTGTAGTCGACCCCAAGCATCTTGCCCAACAACCCAAGATCGAAGCTTGAATCGTCTGATTTGACTCGACTGCGCCTCACCTATCACATTCCAGAGTCGGTACAGCTGAGGACTCCAAAGGGACACGAACGTGTCGACTGGGAGGTTCCAGGTTGGATCTTTTTTTACGAAGTATCCTTTGTTCAAGGACTCCGTCTACCGATCCCTAAGCTTGTCCAGGAGATCCTTGCCCATTTTGATCTCGCACCGAGTCAGCTGATGCCGAACGGCTAGAGACTGCTGCTCAGACTCGATAATATCATGCTTATTAATAAATATAATTTATCAATATTGTCAATTTAAATTATTCTAGGGCATAAACCCCAACAATCTCCCACTTGTACTAAAAGAATTTAATGTCATACTAGCTACTTATCTTATTAGAATAAAATTCGTATGTGACACTTGTTTTATCAGCATGAAACCTGCATCTGTAAGTATTCTCATCAGCATGAGAATCAAAACTACCAAGCAGAGCTTTAGTGTAAAAGTTCTACTAAGTTTCTTATAAATACAACCTTGGCTAACCATCTCGCCTAAACAAAGTCTTTAGCATCCGTGGTAGACACTCTCCCACTAAATGATATCCACCAAGATATCCAGAAATAAAATTTCTAGAATCTGAATCTGACACAAGGTCAGAATTAATGCAACCAGTTATAACATTAACATGTAGACTATTTTGTAACTCCAAGTCTAACTGAGATTATCTCAGTCATGCTTTACAGCTCTCTAAATCTCAGTACCAAAACTTGACAAATGTTAGCTGACTAAGCCCACCTGTAAGACAAATATCTGATTTTTGTCATTTGCACTTTATGTGAGAGGCTTCCTATTACACAAGCATAGGTAACTGCCTTTCAATTTACTTCCTTTATCAATGTCTATATGACAAAGATTCCAAAAGAGTAATACCACATAAACATTTTCTATGGAACAATGCATTCCAAACAAAATCGGTATATTATTGGCCCTTACAGTTTTCAGATAGACTAATACTCTAGTTAGCTGATTTAGCAAAGCTTGATCACTAGAATGAAAGAAAATCTCAAAAGGTCCTTTTACAGTAACGTTCATTAGATAACCGAACCTTAATAACATTTTATGTATCATTATAAATGATCATTATGTCATTACTATATAGCTCTAGAAACACTATTACTTACTATCCACATCTTATACATAGCCCATCCATATTTAATTAAAATCAACTAACTTGATTTTCTAATTAAATCGGATGCATCAGCTTCGAGACATCTACTTCTGTAACAAATGTATAAAGTACTCATGGCCTACTGTAATGATCTTTATCTGGCTTGATTGCAAATGCCAATGTCAATATGCCTCTTGGGAGGATAATACCCACATTATTTGCGATCTAAGAATATTCTGTTGAATTAATCAAAACTGCCAACAATGTGGTCGCAGCAAGTCTCTTTAGCGGTCCATTAGAATTTCTTATTCTTTGTAAACTATTCATTCAATAGTTTTAATATTAGATGAAAGTTTTACAAGATCCCAAACTCGATTAGAATCCAAAGATTCTTCTCTTATCACAACAGTTAACCATTGTCTCGAAATAAATTAACATTTTCATAGTTACAGGGACTGAATTCTCATCCTTCAAGAATAAGATCAATTGGGTCCTTGTGAAACCCTCCCACTACGATAAAGTCTCTATGTATTCTAGAAATGAATAACGTAATTCTTGTGTCTCAGCTTTATATCCTGGTGTCAACTTATGCAGTATTCTTAGGAATGTAACTTTTCTCTTATAAACACAAACTTTTTGTGCATACCTATAAACAGATAAGCTTCTGCTCTTGACTCTGATTTGTCATCCATTTTAAGACAGGATAAATTGTTCATATGGGCTTGGGCCCAAATTACAATTTTCTTGTGGAAGAACCTGACGATTCATAAGTGAAAAACGGAAGATTACTAACTGTTACCCAAGGTATGTGTCAGAAGAAAGTAATGAATTATAATCCACCATAGATTTCATCGTATCCAGTGCAAATTTTGTATCTTCACTTATTACACCATTCTACTGGAAGAATCCAAGTGTAATAAATTGGTTCTCAACATAGTATGTACCATATAAGTCAAAAGGGTGTTTGCCATTTACGATCGTATCGAATGACGAAACTTACCTCTTAATTTTTTATGGTTCCACATACAACAATGAGTACCTAAACAAGTCAATCACTAAAACTTTCTACCTTCCTTTCAAAGGAACTCTTAATCACTAAATTTTGAATCGTATTCAGATTAAAGTGACTAAGTTTATAGATTTTAGCGATAACTTGAAATAACTGAAGAAACAATTTATTCAACGAATTCTAAGAAAAATAATTCATCTAAGTGTAATGAGAAAAGCTAAGGATTATTATCAACGTATAACTATGAATGTCATCAAATGCATTCTTAATAAAACTTAATGAGAACAGATGGACTGTATACCTATTCTTGTAAAGATATAATACAGTCAATCATGTTTTCATATTTTATTTCATACACGATGATAATCATTGAGACTCTTAATTGTCGACTATCCTATTTTGCCGTATTTAGAAACACTTTCTATTTGGCATCGTATTACTTTTTCTATACTTACCATCTCGATAGGATCAACCTTAGGAATTACTGGGTACTTCTTCTTTGGTTTCATGTCATAAAGACATACACAAAGATGATTATCTAGTTTTATGATCACCGGAATGCAATTTGAATGTTTTCCACTTTTTAATGAAAAGTGTGTAGAGGAATCTACTTGGAAAACAAATCTAGTTAGGCTCTAAGGAACTACAATGTCCCAGTATATCAGGTATATGCTGACTAACTGATGTTCCTACACCTCGTAATGTTCATATAACTTTTCGTTATCTGTCAAACAGAACAATTCCGATCCCCAACCTTTCCTATAATGTCACTAGTAAATGTAAAGTACCGATGTTGGTGTTATAACACTTAGACATCAACTTTTCACCTACTTATGACATTTTTCCAATCAGTTCCTGGTAATAATAGGATTCAGTAAATCTTGGATACACAGTCTAAAGTACATAAGTACTTTACTGCATTTAATGATAGTTATCTAATTCGCATCTAGTCCACATGATTTATGTAAAATTTATTGGTTTACATTTAGAATGTGTCACAAGTGAGAACCATTGAACTACTAAGCATGAAATACTAAAAACAACATGAGTTTGAAAAAAATTTAATTTATAGTAGTTCCCTCTAATTACTATAAATATTGGATAACTGATTGTGTATATAGATATCAATCCTATGGGATATCTGTATGTATACCAAAACAGTTGAAATCCCATTTCATCAAAAGAACCTATCATGACATCTCATATCAAAGATGTTTTGACATCCGATTTTGTTCTGACCCCTAAATTAATGACAAATCCTCGTTCCTATGGGAAGCATTCTTTATTCATCATTTAGTTAAGTGTGGTCCACCATCTAAGTTCAGAATGCTAGAAGATATTGAAACAGTCTCCTATGGGAGATCTCTTTCTACACTCTAGTCCGAGCCAATAAGCTGCTAGGTTGTACTATTCCTATGGGCATTAGACCCCTAGCCTTATTCTTGGACCGATGGTGGAGAGTCGTGGGATTTTGTTTCCATGAACACAATCCCTCTCCCACTTAATTAATTAAAATGAGGGATATATTTTAAAGTTTTAGAAAAAATGTGCATTTGTGTAAATTCTATTATATTTCCATACATATAATGTACAATATAAAATTACACATTAATAAACATCTAATGTTAATAATTCAACACATATTTCCAAAAATAAATACATACAAACTATACATTTAATGCATATATCTATTGTATGTAATTATACATCTCATGTATATAATTCAGAGCATAAAAGTGTTGCATACATCATATGTATCAACTAAGTCCATATACATCACATGTATATTGTATAAGGAGTTCTCGATTATTTAATTAATTGATCAATAGATTCGTAACCACAAAATTCTATCACATAGATCTTGTACACGATTCATCACATCTAGCGATTAATTGGGTGCTTGGATTACCCATTTCAGCAAAATAAACCTTTTAAAACACTTTTAAAATAAAACCCTGAAGAAAAACTGTTTTCCCTCAATATCTGTCAAAAACAAATTGTACACTGACATAGAATGGACCGGCAAGGGCAAGTACCGACTCTCGTCTAACAAGCCAGAGTCAAAAGTTGAAAAATAGTTTTTCAGGGTATGGGTCTGTCTGGATCTAAGGCAGGGTGCTAAGGCTTAGTTCCAAGATCCGAGGCTGAGTGAAAGTCAAAGGCTAGTTCAATGGGATCGATTTGAGTTGCTAGACTAGTCTGACTTAGGTTGAATCGCCTAACTAGTCTGACTCGGATAGAGTCGCCTGACTAATCTGACTCGGTATAAGTCG
This sequence comes from Macleaya cordata, assembly GCA_002174775.1. Lineage (NCBI taxonomy): Eukaryota > Viridiplantae > Streptophyta > Magnoliopsida > Ranunculales > Papaveraceae > Macleaya > Macleaya cordata. The sequence continues at coordinate 71,212 of MVGT01000617.1, read as the reverse complement.
TACGAGTCAACTCTGATGAATTGTAAACTCTTGGTCAATTGACAAATAGGTTAGGTCAGCAATTAACTGGGTCAACCCTTACTGGTTGGTGGGTAATTTTCTGGTTAAACCATCTGGTTCAGGTTGACCTGGTTCGCCCCGTTTGGTTCTATTTAACTTGGTCTAGCTAAGCTACATCGGTAAGACCTTTTGTGAGGAGCGTTGGATCATACTTGTATACTACACACGTTCACAGCACACGTGCGTGGCACAACAAAGTACTACACTTGTGCGCACGTGTGGACCGCACACGCACCAGCTACCACTATACAACATCAAACACATATGTCTAGCATGCGTACCGCACACACGTATGATGCATAGATGCACCACACACATACACACACGTGCGCTCCATATATGCCACAACCTTATTGGACCACGGGCTAACTCACAGGTTGAACCATGTGTTATTCGATCTGGTCTAGTCAGGTTGATGTGTGAGTTGAATGGGTTAGGTCGATCTGGCCGGCGAGCTGACCCACGGGTCGGACCGCGAGTCCACGGACTGAGTAAACGAGTTTGGAAATTAGGTTATCTGGTCAGCAATTTTGGTCAGGTTACCGGGTTGTCGGATCGGGCCAACGGGTCTGTACATGGGCGACTGGGCAAGGTCATTGGTTGGAGTGAACCAACCAAACAGTCCCTAACTATGTCCACATCCAAACACCTCCTAACCCAAATCCTTATACCCTAATCTATCCCAAAATAACTTATCTTAACTCAATCCAAACATTCCTTAAGAAAAAACTATTTTGCTTAATTATGCCTAGCCAAACAACACTTAAGAAAAAATACTTTTTCGTTAATATGTCAAATCAAACAGCACTTAAAAAAAACCACTTTTTCCTTAGTATGTCAAACCAAACAGCACTTAAGAAAAAACACTTTTTCCTTAATATGTCGAACCAAACAGCACTTAATTGCTAATGGGCCGCCCCTTAACAGTTACTCGATTTCCCCTTAACAGTCAATGGGTTACCCCATAGCAGTCTGTGGGTTACCTTATAACCAGTTCATGGGTTATCCTATAACAGTTCTTGGGTTACCCCATAAAAGTTCCGGTCACCCCTTAGCAATTTTAGGTTACCCCATAACAATTTCAGGTCACCTCTTAATAGTTTTGAGTTATCCCTTAATCTATAACCAAACAGATATTTAAGAAAACACTTTTCTTAATTTCTAAGCCAAACAGACCCTAAAGGTTATATATAAAACCCTAATACTAAAGTCAACAGTAATGGCCGAACCATTACATGTAATGAAATTTAGTGTAATTAATAAATCCTTTAATTAGAAACTACTTTTATTTAATTAAACAATTTAACTAAAGAAACCCTAAAAGTACCCCACAACCCCTTGCCCATTTTTATTTTATTTTATTTTATTAAAACCTTTTCTTGAATCAAATAAAATTAATAAACAAGAACTACAAATTTTTGTTAAACCGATTAAAACAGACTTTTAATCGTTTTCTTTCTTGAAAAATTTAGAAACCCTTTCTTTTGGTCAAGAATTACAAGAATACTAAGAAAATCAAGAAAACTATTTCCTTTTTCTTATATCCCAATCTAATCTTTGTGCACAGACCTTTTACCAAAAAATAATCCAACCCTTATCAATCTTATTGACATAAATTTAATCCCTAAATATTTTGGGTCAATCAAACTCTTAAATAATCAGGAACAACCATAACTAAAAAGATTTCATGTAATAATTCATGCAGTGCCTCAAGCCTACTCTGATACCACTGTTGGAGAAAATAGGGTCTAGATTAAATTGTGCAGCGGAAACAAATAACTATTTTTCCTTCACATGATCACATGAGGATGCATGAATTAAAACAATAACTTGAAGATCAGATACATACCGTTTAAACGCTTGCATGTAATCCCAGATCTTCCTCCCACGTTCTGGATCAGTCGTCGAAAACTCGAAAAGATACAGCAACTATATTTCGGTCATAACTCTCTAATGGTTGATCCGATTTGCCTATATGATATATGATTTTTGTAGGAAAACGAATTTTCTACAACTTTGCATGAAATAGAAAATCTCCAATTCTGCTCCGAAGTACCTCAAAACTCAATTTTAAATTCGGACGGGAATATACTACGAATTTTGGGTTTCTAAAACCATATAGGTCATAACTTGAATTCTAAATTGGGAGAGAGTTTTAGATACACAAGTTAGGGTGGGCTATCTTATGAGCCCTATCTCTATTTATAGAGAGAGACCCTCTTCCCATATCTTTAGCTCCAAGTTAGGTCCATATGGGCCCCACTTACTTAAGTTTTTTATTTATTACTTTGAGGTCCATATATCTCATATAATTCTCAAATAATAAATCTAATTGCAGTTAAGTCCACTAAATAACTGCAACTGAATACTCTCAAGTAAATGAATATCATTCAGAAGCCCTTCACTCATTATACCAGCAAATAGTCCCTCCACTTAACTAATATTCGTAATATACACCAAGGTAACATTAACTATTAATGTCAGCACCTTCGAGTAATTACATCTTAGTCCTTGCGTGCCATATCGTACTATTATAATTATTCTAATAATCCAATAAACATTTTATAGGATCACTGTGCAGTTTAGAATAATTAATACTCCTGATTAGGCTCTCAAGGGAATATCATTTTGGTGTGGATTCCTTATTAACATAAAGTAATCCCACTAAGTGATTTCGACCACCCAACCTACTAGGAATATTAGATCACGTTTGCGTTGTCTGAACTCACTATTTGGTAGATCAAAGTGAGTAGAAACTAACTTATAGAGTATACTCTGCTCTCAGAATTTAGGACATTTGCAATAAACAAGTTTTACAGAATCTTTTTATATGCTGACAATAACAAATAAAAATAAACTGTATGGGAAAGTGGGGAACAAAGAAACGTGATGTGTCGGTGACAACCCCTTTTTTTCTAAAAAAGAGCAATAAACGTCTCTCGGCTCGGCTCGGCTCAAGCTCTAAAATTAGTGCCACATCATCATTAATCCTTGCCATTAATTTTTGAAGATCGTATGGTTATCAGCAACTGTAACGGGACAGTTCATTTAACGATGTACTCTGATGCGTTTTCTTTAAAAATATGGAAAACTAAATATAAAAACATTATTCGAGATATGAAAAAGCACTCAGCCCCGCAAATTGAGTTAAATTTACGAAAAGAAAATTGTTGTCTGGACTCTAGAGTTAAGGCAAAACATGATCCAGGATTGAGGTTTTTTTTTCTCATAACCCTGATTTAAAGTTACCTTTGATTTAATTATTTGAAGTTTTACACTTTGCTATTAATGCCATGTTTGAATCTCGAGAATGCAAGTTTACATTTGGTTCGCAGACTTTGACCAGAATCACATTCTCGAGAATGTGAGATTCCTTGATTTAGGGAATAGCAATCCCGTAGGATGAGTAGGATTGTGATTCCCATTACCTACAATCAACTATGCTAATTTTTAAGATAGCCTTGCCCTTACATGTGTTCGACATCTCATTTCTTGTTTATAGTTCTTGCATAAGTTGATAAAGTACATTCATTCTTGATTTATATATATTACTCTTGTAAGCTCTCCTTTTTCAGGAGTAAATATTGTATGTTGGTCCTGAGAACTACAAAGATTGTTGGTGCTTTAAATTCATTTAATTGGTAAGCTTATATTTTTAAATGATTTGTAAAGCAGAAAAAAAAATATGTTAGGTCCATGAGGTCACTCATGTCATATTTGTCGAATTTCGTGTCAAAGGTAAACTCAAGATGGTCAATGTAACTTGAGTTAGAGTTAGTGAGTCATTCGGTTCGTTGCGAAGCAAAGACTCCAAGAAGCTCAACTCACCACCGGAACTCATCTTAGGATGGTAAGTGACTTAGAAACTCAATACCATAGGTGATTAGTTCATATTAGATCATATGAGAAACCACCGGAACTCATTTTAGGATGGTAAGTGACTTAGTAACTCAATACCATAGGTGGTTAGTTCATATTAGATCATATGAGAAAGTACGGAATGGCAAAAGATGTCAAAACCCCTTAAAACTAGTGTTTGAAAGAATGCTGTCAGAATACCACGGTTTTTCGGGAAACTGTGACCATTTGTACTGTGGCCAAAGGTTGGTTTCGAAACCAAGGAGGTTGGTTTCGAAACCAAAGTTGAAAAATGATGTCAGGAGGTTTTTGGTTTCGAAACCAACCATATTGGTTTCGAAACCAACCCTGAAAAATGCCAACAGATGGTTTTTGGTTTCGAAACTGACTTGTTGGTTTCGAAACCAAAGCTACAGAATGATGTTAGATGGTCTTTGGTTTCGAAACCAAACATATTGGTTTCGAAACCAAAGTTATGAAAATCATTCCAGGCCTTTTTTGGTTTCGAAACCAACCTTCTTGGTTTCGAAACCAACGCCCAGATATGTGCGATTTCAGCTGTTTCGTGAGCTGTAAAGTGATTCCTTTTCACTTTTTTGCACATTTCCTCTTAGCATATTTTAGGGGAATTATTGGTGCGTGGGGAACACCTCTAAATGGGATGAGGGATCAATGGAATGTCTCCTCATCTCCATTATTGTGTCTAGCTTTTGACCTAATACAACCTAGAGATTTCTGGGTTTGTGCTGGACATTTTGAGTTATAAATAGGGATTGAACCATCAATGTTTAATCAACCATTCACCCTATTTATCAACAAGTTCTTGGAGAGTTTCAACTCTAATTCTTTAGCTTCCAAGCTTGTTGTACATGCTTTAATCCTTCCCATTTTAACTCAAAACCTGAGTTTTGTTGCCGGTGGATTTCCGGTGGTTGAGCTTGAAGTTTTAAGCTTGTGGTGATTTACTTGAGGAGTCAAGTATTGGTTCAAGGTGCGAGACTTGTGGAGTTCAAGTTGGAGACGCATCAACGTCTACTAAGAGGCAAATTCGTGGAGTTCGAATTTGTGGAAGAACTGTACACCGTAGCTGTTGGAGCGTAGAGGGAGTCGTAATTCGTGTCCATCGAGTGGTAAATCGGGTTGTAAGTTTTCAATAACTCTTAGTGGATTTTTGCTGGACTAGGTCCCGGGGTTTTTCCCAGTTTGGGTTTCCTCGTTAACAAAATCTCTTGTGCATATTTTTCATACTTGTTGTGAGATTGAAATATTCGATTCTTGTTCTTAATTCCGCATATTAAGAATCGAATAAGTCAATACTCCTGTTAGAGATTTTTGTTGTACTCTTATCACCTTAGTAATTTTTAATTAGGTGATAGTGTGATCCTTAACCATAGTCACATTGACTTACAGTTAAATTCATTAACCTTAGGGCGAATTTAGACTTTCAAAATCCCATGTTTATATGAAACATCCAAAGAGTATGAGTTTCAATCTAACTCCATTATTTTTGGGGTTAATAAGCCAACGAGTATATGAATTATAAAAAATAGGAGTTCTATTATCCTCTATAATGATTTTTTGTTTCCGTACATATTTTTAGTAGTATACATTTGGAATCGTATAAGTGGAAAATTATCATTTTTTTTATTCCTATTCCTGCATAAACCAAACACTGGAATAAAAATGTGGCAGGACTCCTATTCCTATTTCTGGTTGAACTAAACATGAAACAAGTGAATAAGATTCCTAGGAATAGCATTCTAGGAATGTGATTCCTAAGAATGTGATTCCATTTCTGCGATCTAATCATAGCCTTAACTATTTTTAGAAGAACTAACTTGGACAAATTAAAGCCAAACCCCCAAACCGACGAATCCGCTAGCTCGTGCCCACCCCTAGACATGAAAAGGCACATGCTACTCATCTCCTAGCAACTAGCAAGATGACTAAACTAACCTTAGGACCTTGCTAGACTTACAGTATTTCTTATAGAAGATGACAATCTACAAAATTGGTGCATATGAACCCAGTATTTCTTACCGAAGACGATAATCCACAATGGACACATATTACTCCAAAAAAAAATGCAAATCACGAGGGTGTGTATTCACACACCATCGTCAGATTACATCTTTACTATACAAGGGGCTCTTCCTTGCTACAGTGCGGCTGAAGCGAGCCCCTTAAGCCCCTTGAGTTGTTAAGAAAAAGTAGGAGAGAGAAAGATATAGAATAGGAGCGAGAAGGAGCCGGATTTAAGTAGCCTTTGACTTGGTGAGGACGTTACTACAGCTCGGCTACTAGTAACGTCCTCACATATATTTTTTTATAAAAAAAATATCTTTTTAAAAATGGCAGTTATGCCCTCACCGTGTTTTTATTTTTTTATAAATTTTTAATAAACGATGGTTATGTCCTATAATCTTATTTATCTATTTACACTTGGTCTACACTTTCTAGTGGGGTCGTATGAAGTCTGTTTAAGGGCTAATTTTTTTGGACGATGATATCCTCAACGTCTAGATCACATCTGACTGTAAATTGTTATTACTAGACCCACACAATATCCATTTTATTTACATTTAATTTACACTCCACTTACAATAATTCTAGGGTTCACTCAAATACGATCCAAGGGTTAATTTTTTGTGCAGATGATATCCTTATCGTTCATATCAAATTAGTTCAGGATTTGTCTTCAATTGGGACTACACACAATTATATTTTTTTTAATAATAACGGGCCGCATAATTTGTCGACACACACGCGTAGTGCGTGTGAGGGGGCAAAATGAGTTTGTCACGCGCATAGCGCGTTTGGACATCAAGCGCGTATTGGGAGGATGGACAACAAACTCACACGCGCACGCGTTTGGACATCAAACTCACACGCGCAAAACACATGTGGGGAGGCTCGTTCTATAGTAAATTCTGTACGTGGGGGATTTGCTGTAAGTCGAGTTATTCAAAAACTTACCCTAAGATTTGTGACTGCATGCATGCGTCTAACACGCTGCTTTGAAAATTGAAAGAAGAATGAGAGAGAACTGTGTCCGAGTCCGAAAGAGTCTGTCCGACGCGTTGAGTTGCGCGTTAACACATTTGATGATGAGTCGCGCGTGGAGAGGTTGATCGATGGCTGGCTGGCATGGCAGGCAGGTAGGCAGTTAATTAAGGTTTAGAATTTAGATAAAAGGCGAGGTCACTCAGTCAACCTTTCCCCCCACGTTGACGGGCATCTTGGTCAACTGGTCAAACCAATCCCCCACGCATACCTACTACTTCTTACATAATCAATTAAATTCATCAACCAACCAAGTACCAACCAAAAACCTAATACTATTATTATTATTTTTAGTACTTCCTTGATCTTCTCTGTCGTCCCGTTTACATTTTCAAACTTTCAACGGTCAATATTCAAATCCCTCTTGCTCCCTCTCTCTTCTCTCTTCTCTCTCTCTTCTTTCTCTCTCATATATGCATATATCCTAGGAGCTATTACGTACATATACTTGGTCTCTACTTTGAACCATTCTTTCTTCATGTTATTTTAAACCGCGTTTAACTACTTTATATATATTGCTAGCTAGCTAGCTAGCTAGGTAGGCACAAACATATATATATATAGAACACACCTGCTCCTCTTCAGAATTAAACCAAAGAAACCATATCTATTATTACTTGGATCGAGCTTATTCAATTTCTAGCTAGCTAGGTAGATCTTAATTGTTTTACATATATACTACAAATTTTTCATAACCAAATTAACCAAACCGAAACCAAGTTATGATTTCAACATGGAGAGAACGAAGAGCCCGACGACGTGCCAGAGCCGGTAAGATTCTGTCGTTAAACGATATGGCTAACCAAAGCATGGAGGTAACAATTCCGTCGCATTTTCGGTGCCCAATTTCACTAGATCTTATGAAAGATCCAGTTACATTATCAACTGGAATAACTTATGATAGGGAGAGCATCGAAAAGTGGATCGAAGCTGGGAATTTCACGTGCCCTGTTACAAATCAAGTGTTGAAGAACATGGATCAGATCCCAAATCATACTATTCGTCGGATGATACAAGATTGGTGCGTCGAGAATCGGTCTTACGGTATTGAACGAATTCCTACACCTCGAATTCCAATTGCTCCTATGGAAGTCTTCAATATTCTTTCAAGAATCACATCGGCAATTCAACGTAGAGATCAGATTGAATGTGGAGGATTGGTGCAAAAAATCAAGAATTTGGGTAAAGAAAGTGAGAGAAATAGGCGGTGCATCGTCTCAAATGGAGCTGGCAGCGTATTATCAGCTACATTCCATGCTTTTGCATCATTTGGAGATAATAGCGCAGAAAAATTACTTGAGGAGATCTTATCAGTATTGCCATGGATGTACCCACTTGATACAGAAGCTAAATCATACTTAGGATCGTCCGAGTCCTTACGTTGCATGGTATGGTTTACAACATCGGGAAGCATCTCCGGAAGACGTAACGCAGTTTTAGCCATGAAAGAGATTCTTTCGTCGGAACACCGATGTAAAGATTTCGTTGAGATAGACGGAGCCATTGAAGCTATGTTTAAGCTAATCAAAGAACCCATATGTCCTACGACTACAAAATCTTCTTTGATGGTTATTTACTACTTAATTTCATCAAGTGAGAAGATTAAATCAAGATTTGCAGATATGGGTTTGGTTTCATTGCTTGTGGAGATGCTTGTGGACTCGGACAGAAGCATCTGTGAGAAGGGTATAGGTGTTCTTGATGGGATATTGAGTGTGAAGGAAGGTTTAGAGAAGGGTTATAATCATGTTTTAACCATTCCAGTTTTGGTTAAGAAACTTCTTAGGGTTTCAGATTTGGCAACTGAATTTTCTGTCTCAGCTCTTTTGAAACTCTGCAAGAATGAAAAGAGAGAGGAAGGAGGTGTTTTGGTGGAGGCTTTACAAGTGGGTGCTTTTCAAAAGCTTTTGTTGCTGTTACAGGTAGGTTGTAGTGAGAAAACAAAGGAGAAGCTGACTGAGCTTTTGAAGTTGATGAATCTTTACAGGAACCGATCTGAATGTATTGATTCAATGGATTTCAAGCAGCTTGGAAGACCATTTTGAGTTTGTGATATACGGTGTAAGAGGAATAGATGAAAGAACTGAGGATAATGGTTTTATTGTTAATTACTTAATATTGAACTTTTTTTATTGTACAAAGATATATATAAATATATAACAAATTAAAGAAGAAGGTATGAAAAATATTTGAAGGTCTATATATAAGTACTCTTATTAATGGTGTGGTAATTTGTTGTCTTAGGGATTAATAAAGAAGTTAATAAATTGGTGTGATCATGAGGTTGCATGAGAAGTTGTACTACTTATTTATATATATATAGGTTATGAAGTACTTTCATCATTATGTGAAAAGGTTGTAGTGTAGGATATGACATTATAGGTATGGGGATCCTTGAAAAGGGCTTGTAAAAAGAAAATTTTAGTGAAAAAATCAAGCCTCCATCGCTTTGACTGATAAGTGATTAGACATAATTATCCCTCTCTAGAGGCATTAAAGTAAATAGATGATATTTTGTAATCATTTTATTTTTTAAAATAAAAATTATCACAATTTTTTAATTACAAATCAGATTTTGATAAAAATTATATTTTTGAAAATCGTTTTTCAAGCCCTTTAATATGAGATCACTCAACAATAACAAAATCTTAAAAAACAAAACGTATATTTTTTTGCCTAGAAAACAGCACAACCAACCTGGTTCCACTGTTTTCGTTATTCACTGAAATAACGCAACCAACATAGTTGCACTTTTTCTAGGTTTGGCAATAGTAGGGTGGTGGTGGTGGTGGTGGTGGTGGTGGTGGAGACGTGGTGGTGGTGGCAGCGGTGTGGTGGTGGTTGACTGAAATAGCGCAACCAACATGGTTGCACTGCTTTTGTTAATTGGCTGAAACAGTGCAACCATGATGGTTGCATTGTTTATGTTATTAAATGAAACAACGCAACTAACATAATTGCACTGTTTTTGGGTTTTACAATAGTAGGGTGGTAGTGGCGTGGTGATGGTGGTGGTGGTGGTGGTGGACTGAAACAGCGCAACCAACATGGTTGCCTTATTTATGTTATTGACTGAAATAGCGCAACCATGTTGGTTGTATTGTTTATGTTGTTGATTGAATCAATGCAACCAACTTGGTTGCACTTTTTATGGGTTTGGCAATTGTAGGATAGTGGTGGTGGTGAGATGGTGATCGTGGTGGCGACGATGTGTTGGTAGTGGCGATGGTGTGGTGGTGATGAGGGTGGTGGCGGCGTGGTAGTGGTTGACTGAAACAGCGCAACCATGTTGATTGCACTGTTTATGTTATTAATTGAAACAACACAACCAATGTAGTTACACTGTTTCTGGGTTTCACAATAGTAGGGTGGTGGTGGTGGCGCGGTGGTGGTGGTTGACTGAATAGTGTAACTATATTGGTTGCACTGTTTCTGGGTCCACGATTTTTCTTAAATCGAGTAGGATTTGAATTTCAACCATGACCGGGTAGTTCAATTTGATTAGTGGTATTCCACTATTCTCAAATGAGTACAGCATCACTAGACATTTATGGAGATTCATGGTTGTTCAGCAAAACAATTTGAATTCCAGAGAACTGAAGTTATTAGAATCCTATAATTAATCCACAAGCTACCCTATAATTTTGAGAAGGAAAAGAAGAACAGTTCGTAACAGCATATATAAATCCCTTTATTAAAGTAAATTAGTTTTCTATCTAAAAAGAATGTGAGAGGGGATATATAGCCCCGCTTAAATAGCCCAATGATGACCTCATTATCTCGACCGTTGATTTTAAGTTTAATAAACGGTCAGATCGACCGATGACGTAGCAGATATGAGAAATTTATATCGTCTCTAATTGAATTTATCGGCTAAATTTCTCACAACCACTACCGTTTCTAACAAAAAAATGAACTCTCCCCTCCACTGTCTCCACCACCATCACCATCTCCACCACCCCACCTCCTCCACCATCACCATCATCTTCCCACCATCACCACTCCACTCCACCGGATACACCACCGCCATTAAAGTGAGAAGAGAGAAAGAGATCACAGAGAAATCAAGAGGAGAGAGCTTGGAAAAATTTAGATCTGAAAAAAATTCTACAAGCAGCAGTAGTCTTCTTCTGGAAGAGGGAAAGAAGAATATCGATCATTAAAGTAGGTCTATAAAGGGCTAAAATGAAGCAAAAATAAAAGCATTTGTTCAAATCAAAATCTTGTAAAGAACTCACCAAGCAAAAAAGAAGAGATTTTTAAAGAAGAGATGAGTGATCTAAAGGTTCTTGAAGCTAGTTTGTAGATCTGAAAACTCATCTTTGGTTGTTGAAGTGAAGGAAACTAAAAACCATAGAAAAATTCTCACCCCCAAGCTCTGGTTTTTGGGGATAGAATTAGGGCTTTGTTTTAGTTTGGTAGAAATGAAAGTTAATTTGTGGCTATATATACATACAAATGATCTTAAGGTTTGTTTTCTGTGGTTTAGAGTACTGATGATAGTAGTGTTTTGTTATTAAAGGGTTAGGGTTTGGTGGATCAGATTCACTTTTTTTATTTTTTCGCATTGGCACAGAGATGTAACAACGAATCCACCGGTTTTACTCTTTTTACCATATTTGGAAAGAGGGAAAGAAGGAGATAAGTAGAGATGAAGAAGAATACGTATAATTTTTTTTCAGATCTGGAAGTGTTCCAGGCTCTCTCCCTCTCTTTGATCTTTTTCTCTTCTCACTGTAATGGCAATGGTGGAGGCGGTGGAGTGGGGTGGTGGGTTGGTGACGGTGGGAAGATGATGGTGATGGTGGAGGAGGTGGGGTGGTGGGGTGGTGGAGGTGGTGATGGTGACAGTGGAGAGGAGAGTTCGTTTTTTTGTTGGAAAGTGGTGGACCACGTCATCAGTCGATCAGACTATTTATTAAACTTAAAATCAAGATAGCGAGGTCATTATTGGGGTATATATCCCTCTCAAAGAAAATTAGAGGAAGAAGAAATAATTGACTGATGATATTGAGCATCTTAACAACCATTATGAGCCATCCTAAATTTTAATAATAAGATAACTTTTTTTAGTTTTTAGAGAACCCACCCCATAAAAAGTACACCCCACTCCTAGTACACCCCACCCCACCAAAAATACTCCCCCACCATCACCATTCTCCACCGCCACCATCAATAGTACCGGCATACCAACGCCGCCTCCACGGCCACGGCCTCCAGAAAAGGAGAAAAGTGAGAAAGAGAGATTGAGAGAGAAATCTAGAGGGAACCACCGATCCGCCTCCACCGCCATCACCAACCGTACACCGTTGCGCTGCCACCAATTATCACCTAGCCATCACCATCGCCATTGCCATCTCCCTCTCTCTCTCTCTTCTCTTTCATTCTCTCGATCCGTCTTTCCCTCTTGATCTCTCTCACTCTCCCTCTTGATCTCTCTCACATTCTTCCTCTTTTCCTTTGGATCTAAAAAAATCCAAGATCTGAAAATTTTAGATCTGAGTTTGTTGGGAAAAAAAAAAAGTTAGATCGATCCACCAGCTTCTATCTTCTCCCTCCCTCTCTCTCTCTCTCTTCATTTCTCTCTTTATTACTCCAAAAAGAAAAAACAGGAAAAAAAAAATTTCAGATAGTGGTTGGGTGGTGGAGGCGGTGAGGGAAGGTGATGTCATCTCTATTCAGGTTGTGAAGATGGCGGTTGGAGGGGGGGTGGGAAAGTGTTGTTTTCCTTGTCTACTATTCTCCCAAGGAGGAAAAAAAAAACAGGTTGTGGAGGTGGCGGTGGGGTTGTGAAGATGGTGATGGGGGAGGTGCTATTTCCATTATTATCAAGCAACCTACAATTATCAAAAAATTGATTGCAGAAATTCCATTCCACGAAGTGAAATTACAATTATTGTTTTTTTTTCTAGGTACTTGGGGGTGATGGTGGTGGTGGTGGTGGTGAAGATTGAAGATGGTGATAATGGTAGGGGTGGGGTGTATTAGGAGTGGGGTGTACTTTTTATGGGGTGGGTTGTCTAAAAACTAAAAAAAGTTATTATGTTATTATTAAAATTTAGGATGGCTCATAGTGTTTGGTAAGATGCTCAATATCATCAGTCAAATAATTAAGATCCAAAATAATTAGAGCCAAATAATTAACACCATCCATATCTATCTAGCTACCTAAAAGAGAAACAAAGAACCTAGTACTACTGTTAATTAATTACACCAACTAATTAAACTAGGCCATGGCCATTCAGTGAAAAGAGCAGGTTCCATGCTTGCACATTAGAAGTTCTCGTCAAATTGTGGAGGTGGAGGAATGAGAGGGATGATATAATGCTCCACCTACTTTAGTTTCCCCAATCCAAATTTGAAAGGAATGTGCATTCTTCTTCAGATAAAGAACCATATATTTTTTAAAACTTGTAATTAAAGATGAAAAAGATCGTGTCAATAAATCAAAGTAAAGCATGGTGAGTCTGACTGCCTCCAGTAGTTTAGTGTCCGCGTGGTGGTGGTGGTAGTGGTGGTTGGGGTGGTGGTGGTGGTGGCGGCGGTGTGGTGGTGGTGGTGAGATAGTAATAAACAAACATTTAATAATTGGTATCAAAATCGAAAAAGAAAGCTAAAGGGTAAACTTGGTGAAAAAAAAATAATAATAATAAGGTCAATTAACTTGGTACAAAGAAAAATAACCATTCAGATTCGTGTTTCTATAAATGTCTCAAAATGAATTTAAGGAGTACTTTTCTCTTTATATTGCATATGAATTTAGAATTGACACTGGCGGAGCCACCATATGCCCAGTGGGGGCAGCTGCCCCCACTCAAATTTGTTTAAATCTCATAGTTTTATATATTTTGATCGGTAAATTGATTGAACATATAATTAGGGATATACATATAGTTTGTAAAAAAAAGTTATTTATATATTTTAATTTGTCCTTTAAAAAAATCTTTTAATTAGGGGAATTGACTTGGCCTAAGGAAATCTGTAAATTTCATTGAAATACCTTTTTTCGTGTGAAATCTACTTGCACTCAATTTTTTATTTTTTAACACTCCACTTAGTGTTTACACTTTACACTATGCATACACTAGACTCTCGACTTAGACGGAGATAATCATAGGGTTGGTTTTTGGTGAATATAATCTCTTCACCATGTAGATCTTCCTAATAAAAAATTATATCGTTTTAAGACTTTTAATCTAATTAAATGTTGGTTAAAAATTATCAGTAAAATAAATAACACAAATTAGAATTCGGATCAAGTTTACATGGTCCAAGGGCTATTTTTTTTTCGCGAGGATGATCAGTTCACTCTGTAGGTCATTCTCAAAAACTCGCATCACTCTAAAACCTTTAATAAAAGTTGGTTGAAAAATAAGTTCATGAATCTTGTTCAAAATTACTACAACACGGGTATATTAATAATAAAAAATTATATTTCTTAGTTGTTCATTAATAATGGCACATATATAAAAGATGATTTTGTCTATCGAATTTGACATAAAGGATTGTATAATACTAAATTTACAAGTCTTAAAGCCCGTACTACGTACGGGCATTTGTTTTAAAAAATTATGTTAATAAATATGAATTGATTAGTTTAATTTGTAATATTGTTATATTAATCATTATTATGAAGAATTACAATAACCATTGAATTATAATTTGTATTAATAATTATTCTTTATTACTAATATGGTAGGACATAAATTTGAATGGAGAGATTATCAGACATAAATTTGAATGGAGAGATTATTGGACATGAACTTAAGTGAGATAACAAATATGGTATTAGGGAGACTTTATTATATTTTAAATTACTTCTCATGAGGAGGCTTTTGTGTTTGTTATTTATTAATTAAAATTGATATAAAATTCTGAAATGCTTTTATTTGGAGTTTTAAAGTTTTTTTTTTTTTTCAGAAAACGATTTTACAATAATTGAAAAACAAAACTAATCATCAATTTTTTTTATTGGCTTGATTGATCAAGTCATACAATTACTTGCCCTTTCAGAGAGAAAGAGAAAAGAATAGAGAATAAAGAGAGAGAGAGAGAGAGAGAGTAATATCCGTTCTTGAATTATCTGTAATATAAAAAATATAAAGACAAATACAAATCAAATATGGAGTAAAAGATTCTACTCAAAAAGAGAGTTATAGAGAACCATTTGGATCTGGTAAAAGAAGAGAATAATCTAGCTTTATTTTGATATGGTAGATGAAGCGAGATGAAATTTTCTTCAATGATGTTGCAATAGAGATTGTCATGCAGCGGTCCCCGATTCCGATCACCACCTATCACAATTAGCAGTGTGAAATGATAGTTATTATTTTTTTTCTAAATACATGATAGTTATTTCTCTTATTTGAGAGAAATAAGAGTACTATTAACTTATTCATTTTTCAATTTTTAATTGACTAACCAAGATTTGTAAACATACTTAATGGGAGACAGTATACATATCAAATTGTTCATTCTTCAAAATTGGTTCTATCAAAAAAAATTCTTAAAAATTGGTTTGATTGATCAAGTCATACAATTACATGCTCTTTCAGAGAGAAAGAGAAAATAATATAAAAGAGAGAGAGAGTAATATCCGCTCTTCATTTATCTATAATATAAAAAATATAAAGACAAATACAAATCAAATATGGAGTAAGAGATTCTACTCAAAAAGAAAGTTATAGAGAACCATTTGGATCTGGTAAAAGAAGAGAATAATCTAGCTTTACTTTGATCGGGTAGATGAAGCGAGATCGAATTTTCTTCAAGGATGTTGCAATAGAGATTTCCATGCAGCGGCCGTCGATTCCGATCTCCACCTATCACAATGTTAATTAAATTAGATGATGGAAAAACGAAAAAAATACAAAATACAAAATGACTTTTTAGAACCGTGATTACTTTATACTGTGGAAAGTACCTATACATATGAGTAAGGAGAATCAAAAGGTATTTATATAGGAAGAGATAAATGTAGTAGAGGAAAACACTGAGTAATTAAGCAGAAGATTGTAACGTATTGAATAATTAAGAAAATAATTAATTAATATTTATAAAAAGTTTATAACCGATATTAGTGTAATTAGATTCTTATTACTATATTTATTATACTTTCTTCATTGGTATCTAATTAGCCTAATTTTAGGAGAGAAGAGATAAATTTTAGGAGTAAGCTATAAAAGCTTTTTTATGAGATATAAAAAAATCATCAAAAATTAAAAAACGTTGTGTGGGCATTGTTATTTTTTATTAAAGTTTTTAATAGCTAATCTTTTAGGAGAGAAGAGAGAAATTTTAGGAGTTTTAAAAATTAAAATACGTTTTAATTATTAGTATATTTGTGAAAGAGATTTAGGAGATATATTTTAGGAGGAATTTAAGGAGAGGAGTTTTTTTTGGTTAGCTTAATTAACATGATAAATGACTAATTAAAGAGAATTAATGAGTGACACAGAAGGTGCTTGTGAGGGAGCTTGGAAGAGGGGAGGGGATGAGTTAAGTACCATTGCATAATAGGGTATGTTTTTTTTACCATGAGCTGACAGAGAGGATTTTTTTTACCCTGGGTTTTTTTGACCCTGGTTAGCTTAATTAACATGATAGATATATATATATATATATATAATAGATATATAATAGATGTAATAGATAGGGGTGTGAAGAGAGAGGTTATGTAAAAAAAATGGTTTACAGAATATTAAGGGAATTAGATTGCTTGATTTTAGCAAAATTACTATAGTTATGTAAAAAAATGGCTTTCGATGTAAATGGATTTTCTCCAACAAATAGCTCGTCCAAATTTTAATCTTTTGTGGTGAATGAGACCTACATTGGTAGAAAAAAATTAGATTAGTAAATAAAGCATAAAAAAAATAAAACTTTGTAGCTCGAAAAATAAAGTAATCTTAGCTAGAAAAATATGTCTATTTATATGATGAACTATAAGAAGAGAGAATAATAATGTAATTTATGTGCATGTGTTACAATTCTAATTTTTAATGCATAATTAGTGGCCAATTAAAAGAAATCAATGAAAAAGAGAGAATAAATTTTAGAGAGATAATTTAAGAGAAATTTAAGTAGATAAAGATTTTATTTGATTAGCTCAATTAACATGATAAATGATTAATTAAAGAGAATTAATGAGAATTATTATGTGAGGAGAATTTTTTAGGAGATATTTTGGGAGGAATTTAAGGAGATGAGGTTTTTTTTTGGTTAGCTTAATTAACATGATAAATGACTATTAAAGAGAATTAATGAGTGACACATATGGTGCTTGTGAGGGAGCTTGGAAGAGAGGAGATGAGGAGTTAAAATTACCATTGCGTAATAGGGTGAGTTTTTTTTACCGTGAGCTGACGGTGAGGGTTTTTTTGACCCAGGGTTTCCACTATATATATATATAATAGATAGCAAAATCCTACATAATTAATTTCCTAAAGAATGCTAATTTGACAGTGGAGCTCTTGTTCACATACCCTCGTGATTCGCATTCATCTCAAAGTGGTATGCATCCATCGTAGATTTCGCCTTCGATAGAAAATTCTGTAAGTTTTTCGGTAAACCTAGTATCACCGTAAAGGATTTGGGTGAAACTAATAATGTTATTGTAGGATTCAAAATTATTCGGCATTTTTAGGAATCGCCAACATCACATAGGAAAATTACATGAAAAAAGCTTCTCAAAATTTCATGATTTTGAGTGTACCCGCCACACTCAATATGATTTTAGCTAGCCTAAAGTTGTTGAAGAACGAAGCTAGGTAAAAATGATTTTTTTTTTATCGGCAAAAATAAATTTATTAAAGAAGCTAGGTAAAAATGTTGTCTATTAATTGAGTATTTCCAAGCGATATACATATGATTGGTAATTTTTTTTTTTTGAAAATTGGGTAAACTCAAATTAATTTATTAATGATAAAAATTCACATACAACATGGAAAAATAAAAATACATAAAGAAATACAATAAAAACAAGCAGGTCTAATTCTTTATAAATATTAAACTACGAAAATTCTCTAGAAAATTTGAGCAATAAATTCATTAATTAATGACTTAAGGAAGTTGCTTATATTGGAACCATTGAATAGAATTTTTAATATACCTCCAAAGTACATTAACTTACCGCCTACTTACATTATTGAAAGTTTCTAGTTATACTTGAATATATTTTGATGTTGCACCTCCTATTTCTCAAGGATAATGCTACACCTATAGCAGAATCTTACAGAAAAACCTACAGAATGGAAATTTGACGGTAGTGTGTATTTACGCATTCTCGTGATTTGCATCACATATTCTCGTGATTTACATCAAATCAAAAATTATTCTTTTCTGTAGATTATGTTGTAGGTTTTTCGGTAACCGTAGCACTACCAATTTCTCAAACACGTAAAGGATGAAGAAACCCTCTTTTTATCTGGATGCATGGAGAGGACGTGCGCCATTTGCATTGTGCGCACAGTCCCACCATTTTTATAGTTTTGTAAGTTTAGGGGCTTGCGGTGGTTTTTTTTAAAAAGTATTAATTTTGCATACCTAAACTACCCGTCTGTGTATGCAAACTGCCCATTCTTAACTGTTTTGTTTCTAGACAATGATGATGTGTTGGAGAGAGAAAAAATAATATTTTTAGCTTTAAAATTCTATAACTTTTAATCCGTACAAATCGGTTTTGGATAAAATTTATATTTTTGAAAAGCTTTTTTCAAGATCTTCAAAATAAGATCAGTCAACAATACTAAATAAAAAAAATACTATAATCTGTGTAACGCCCTAATTCGAAACTCAAATCTCTAAGAAATTGATTCGCATCTTGAGGCATTAGGCTTACTACACGAGGTGATTAATTAGTACTAAATTAACTTAAACAAAGGATTACAAACCTAATCAGAGTTAAACTAATATAGCTATCCATATCATTAATCACCTCAAAATACGACCAGGACAAACGAAAAATTCGCCAGAGTTTTCCCTGTATTTTTAGGGTCTGAAACCTGTCATAAACCTATAAAAGAGATGATTTACTCACAATAATACATTCTAAATCATTTCATTCCTCCACAATAGATATATCATTTCATCAGGACCAATCTACCTTACTTCATCGAAATAATAATACCTAGTTATCCACTAGGATGGATTCAAACTAAAAACATAGAATGATAAATCACTTAATAATATACATAGATAATCTGAGTTAAGTGATACAATATACATAAGTGTGTTTGTTTTATATACATATCTTGAGAAAATATATACAAAACAAGTAAGATAACATGCACTTAAAAAGGCTAAAATACAACGCCTCAAGTGTAAGAAAGCTATCGTTGACGTACTCTCTATATCGATCTCCTCAAAGGATACAGATATAGTCCGACCAATCCTCTCCTATATCCTCGTTTACCTCTGCAGTAATATCTCCTAGATCTGAGCAAAAAGCTCAGTAAGAAAATTATAATACTAACAAATAGTCACTAACATGAATTTAAGACAATGCAAGTTTTAAAAGAAAATCGAGAAATCATAATACAGTAATGTAAAAGTAGTTGGTACTTGTTCTACAACATAAACTGATAACCATTCACTTACCTATACAAGTAAATATAAACTAACAATATCTCACATCATAATATTGCGTAGTGTAATCATCTTAGAGTAAAAAGGCCACGACTAGATGTTTTAGCTCCTAGTCGGTGAGCAAAATCGTGTTCCAACTTAATCGATGTGGAACTCCATCGTTAATTCCTGATTTCTGACCGAGCGACTAATTTATTGGTTTTTGTGAGATGCACGTTGGCTCATGATTTGGGTTCAGGTGGACCCTTAACCATAATTTGCCGATGTAGCCGTTGTCGCGGTGGTTAGTCGTTTGACTCATGCAGACATTTTAATGATCACTAAAATAATCCAGGAGTTGTTACGTTCCTCAAGTCTTCGCCTAATCTAGGCAGCATGTAACCTCACCATTTTTAGAATCATACACGTACCTATCCAAACAAAACTTTCCAGAAAGAGAAATAGAATAACCTAGATTTCAATAGTTTTTCTATATCATAAGAGTCTCATTCCTGTCATGAGACAGGAAAACATAATGAAAATACAGAACAAATCATTATTTTTAGGAAGACTTCAATGATTTGCTCGTGTAGGCATTACAAGTCTATTTTCGGATCACCTAAAAATATATATTATAATACTATAAATTTTAGTAGTAGAAAATACTTTTTCCTATAAAAACTAACATCCATGTACATGTTGTGATCTCCCATCTAATATTATTCCAGAGAAAGCCGATAATATAATCCGGAGAAAGCCGAGTAATCGAGGGAAAGCCCGTAATATAATTCGGGAAAAGCCGGTAATAATTATAGCTGGGAGAAAGCCCAACATAACATATATAGTATATATTCCGGGGGAAAGCCCGTACCTAGGGAATCACCAACACATACCCAACAACTGGGAACCTCCATCCCACACATCATCTTAAAACAACTACTTCTCCCAACATATGGAAGGAAGTAAAATATATAT
>MVGT01000617.1:22528-50568 GCA_002174775.1 Macleaya cordata | reverse complement strand
CATACCCAACAACTGGGAACCTCCATCCCACACATCATCTCAAAACAACTATTTCTCCCAACAGATAGAATGAAGTAAAATATTTATATTATAAGAACCCCAAAAATCCATTTAGTTTTTGAAAATATACCCATCCCAAAAGCTCGATAACGATTAAGTCTCGATTCTTTAGAAAATATAGTTTATTTAATTATATGTAAGAAAAGAATCATACATATACTTATATATGTATATAACTCATTCATATATATAATTATTAGAATCTAGTTATTTTAAAAATAACTATTACTGTTTTGCATCACTATGTAAAACTATACTTTTAGAAAATTATTTTCACATCAATAGGACATCACAAATAAATCATGCATGCTTTGCAAAATAATTACATTTGATTTATAAACCTAAACCCTATCAAAAGCATTGAAAATATTTTAATGGCTACAAGAGAGTATTTATAAGTTCCTACCTCAAATCCCGCAAGGCTAACTCTTTACTGGATTAATTCCCTCCAATTAGTGTACTGGTATTAGTACACACTCCTAACTGTAAACAACACATTTTATTCACTTTCAAAACTCAATTCAATTCATACTAATTTCATAAATTCTAACCTAAACAGTCACTACAGGGGTCCAAGTCCCTTTAGTCATCCTCTTTTAACATTAATAAGAGGAAACCAAATACCTCAAAATCATTGAACCTAAAATTCAATTTTTGAATTTGCCACCACTAACAAATTTAGTCCACTAAAATTTAACCACAAAATTAAAATCAATCTCAAGTTCTTCAAATAACTCCCAAACTAGGTGCTTATCAAATCAACTAAGGGCTTTAGGATTACAAACCCAATTTGCTTTAAATATTCTCTTCAATTGATTTAGACCTCCGAATCTTCAATTTAACCAAATATAATAAATTTGGGTCAAAATCAACCCTTCCAATTATCAATTTTATCAATTAAGGGTTTGAAAGGTTTAATCAAACCTTAAACTATTAACAAAATCAACCCTAAAATTGAAAACTAAGATTAACAATATAAAATATCTAATTAAAAATAAAATGAAAAGCTATGATTTCAAATTTATACCTCAATCCACAAATTATATGGTCCCCACGATCTCCTCATCGGACCCTCGTCATCATCTTCTTCTCCTTCTTCTCTCTCTCTCTCTCTCTCTCTCTTTCTTCTCCTTACAAGAAATAATTGTCTTAAAAAAAACGGTGGAATTAAAAACAATTCCAATCCACCTTATAAAGTGTAAGAATTAAAAAGAATTTTTTTTGTTGTATAAGCATACAGGTATAGTTAGGTACACACAAGGTATAAACTATAAAAATATTATTTAATACATCACACATATCTATAAACCGTGTATACACATCTAATTAAAGCACAATTGTCAAAATTGTGGTCAAAATCGCGGGTACCTTTGGTACCAATCCAAATCGTGTTCCGGGCCTTGGTTTATGATCATTTAGTGTCCGATTTTCGCGCGTGAGTAGTCAAAATTTAATAACTTTTCGAGATCTATCCATTCGTATGGTTCGATTCTTCAAATTATGCTCCGAACAAAAACTCATTATTTAATCCTAGACTTAATTATTTTAACACCTAATAGGTTCTACGATTGAAGCGTTGGACTCGACTCAACTTGACTCACCAAAGTCAATAAAATTATTTTGGGTCGTTACAATCTGACTGTGCAAACTCAGATCGCATACCAATGTGAAATGCAAGTTGTAATTTGCATAGCTTATTTCCCTCAAATTTGAGCATTTGCACTTTTGTAAGCCTTTATGCATATCAAATTTACTTATTTTGATGTCCATTGATGAATGCACAGTTGAAAACCTAGTAAGTACGCAAGTTGTAATTTACATGGCATATTTGTTAAAATTTTAAGTTTCTGCACTTTTTTTCGCCTATATGCATTATGCATTAGCATGTTTTGATGTTCAATGTTGTATTATTGAACTTGAAATGCATAAATAGAAACCTAGTGAGTATGCAAGTTGTAATTTGTATTTTTTTTTTAATTCTAAGTTTCTGCAAAAAAAATTTAGCCTATATGCATTATACATTTGCTTATTTTGATGTTCAATAAAGTATTAAAGTTCATGGTAAGTAAATTCAAATATAGGAACTCATATGTGCAACCTTAACTATTGTATGCAGATCTGGGGTATGCATTCGCTTTGTGTTTGAATATTTTTTTTTTGAATTTGGTATCCATGACTGATCTTATTTGAAAGATCTTGAAAAATACTTTACAAAGATATAATTTTTGCTTAAATTCGATTTATATTTTGGAAGTTATAGCCATTTTAATGTTAAAAAATAAAAAATTTCTCTCTCCTCCACATGTCAAAAGGAAAATCAGTAGAAGGTGTTTTCCGTCTTTTTACTTGCTCTAACGTGGGCCATGGCCTCAACACACAAAAAAAAAAGGTTGTCCTTCCCATTACTTTTTTTGACATGTAAGGGTGTACCACCCATTTTTCGTTTCTCAAAACATCCCCACTTTTTCTTTAGTAGTATTCCATTTATTTTTGTGCTTCGTTTACATTGGTCTATGGACCCATATAGAAATGATCTAAATGTTGGTTTTTAGTGAGAATGCTTTCCTACAATATCACTCATCTTCACAACAAGTCACATCAGTATAATATTTGTAACCCAACTAAAAATTATGTTTTCATTAGATAATTTTGATAAAATTCTAGATTAATTTTAGATAGGGGATAAAATTATTTAAAAGATGTGAATTATTGTGAGGTTAATCTACAAGGTTAGGAGACCATCCTCAGAAAAAATCAGCCCTAGCGCATGTGAGGGGCTTGTGGTATAGAATTTTTAAGTTAAACATTTTCCTAAAATTTTTCACCGTGCATATTATCATATCCAAAAATCAGTCTAGTCTAGAACTTCTAACCCTCTCAAATCATCTTATAAATTTTAAAAGTGTATGTTAAGGATCTACCCTCAATTAGTGTATGTTCACCCCAATTTTAAATTTTAAAAGTTTTTGAAACTACCCTTGTTATATGGGCATAATATGTAGCAGTTTACCCCAAGAGAAAAAAAAGGACCATAAGTTCAAAGAGGGTTTTAGTTTTTATTTTGGATTATTTAACTACTTTTACTTAGTCAGGGTATCAATTTAATTAGTGATTAATTAGTAGATAGATTAACAAAGTTTAAAAAGTCAATCACGGTACTGTTTTAAATATAAGATGTCATCATAATTAGTGATTTACAAAGTTATAACTACAATAAAAAAAATAATACGAATTGGCATGGTAGCTTCAGCATATATGATCAATTTGATCGAAAGGATAATTTATCTAAATCATTAGTTCATTCGATCATTTTAGATCCTCATAATAATTTTTTATGAAATTTTTCGTGTTATCGAAGTGGCTGAGAACTGTCAAGTTGATCATTTGCCTTTTATTTATTTATTTATTTTATTCTTTGAATTCATTAAAGGTTTTACAATAATAGAGATATGGAGATTTATTAGAAAATAAAAACTTTTAAATGGTGAATTGGAGACAATTACAAAACAAAAATAAAAAAATAAAATCTACCCCGTAAAAGTATAAATCACGCCCTGTTTAGATGCAGTTCACCTCATCACTGGGGGAAACTGACACTAAACTGGGATTGATCCAAAATCGGCCATTTCTTAACTATTAATTTTTTATGAACTTTTCATGAAGGTAGAAATTCTAGAATGAACTTATTCTAGGATAAGATGATCTACATAATGAGGAAAAGATCTTCATAAAAAATTAGCCCTTGGATCATCTCTATGTACGCACCACTTTGTCCTCAAAAAACAAGTGGTGCAATAGTGGCAAAATATTTATTATTTTCTTAATTAAAGTATTAAAAATTTAATACTTAAAAAATAGTTATATATCTCTATCTTGGCTCCTAAGAGGCTGCATTTTGAGCCAAGGGAGCCTACCTAATTTGGTAGCTTAGCGTCTGCAACTTAAATTGATATCCTTTTTTATTTCCAATTTCGCCCTTCCATATTTTGATCAATACCGATCATATCCTGCTTCATCTTAACATAATACTGGTTGTCCTGCTATATATTTCATTTAATACCAATTATGTCATGTCCCTTTATTTCTATAATAATTACACTTCGTTTACACCTAACATTGGTGCTATAAGAAGTTGATCTAAGGGCTGATTTTTAATTTGTGTCGATGATCTCCACCTCATAACACACAACATAACTTATATTAACAACCCGAAACCACTTTTGCACCCAAAAATACCGGTTATGTCCCGTAACTTTATTTATTTATTTACATTTATTTTACATTTGTCAGTTGAATCGTATGGAGTTGATTATAATCTTTTTAACGTCTAGATCACATCAGATTATACATAGACACCAGTGGGACCACCTACAATCTTATTTCTTATAATAATAACACACCGCATAATTTGTCAACTCACACAGGCGTAGCGAGTGTGATGGGGCAAAATAAGTTTATCACGCTCAAAGTGCATGTAGGAAGTGCGCGTGAAGCACGTGTTAGGAAAACACATGTAGTGCGTTTAGACATCCAACCCACACGCGCTTCGAACTCGTAGAAAGTATAAATGCATGGCCATGCTAAGCGTGGACCTAGATTTATTGGCAGCAATATAATAGAAACTGACGAGAAGACATTTCACGTTTTGCTTTAATAATTTAGAAGAAAGTGAGATGTTATGGAACTTTGACTCATTCAATCCTTTTTTCTGTTTTGGAAAATGGAAGTTTCTGATTGAGATTGGAACAAAAATTATATGAATTCAACCACAGTCAGATGACTTTGAGAAAGGTAGACTAATATGTTCTAATTTATATCAAATCTTTACTAAGAATTCAAGTTCAAACAAGTTATAAAACGAATTAAACTAGTCTAAAGAAGACCGATCAAAAATAGTCTAGGTTTTATATATGATCTATCTCATGTAATGTCTTTTACCTCACTTGTTTTTTACTTATGCTTACACCTTGTTAACACTAATATGTAGGATCGTTTGGATAAGACCCAAGAGCTATTTTTGTAGGGATAATCTCCTCACCTTGTACATAATACTCACTAATATTCACTTTTTGTAAAACTTATATCCTTTTAAAAAATTGGTTGAAATTGTACCCATATAAATTAATGATTTAGAAAGCTTAAAATTTGAATCAACTTTTGCTAGTGTTACGAAATTTGAATGACGTGACTTTTTGTACGGATGATGTATACGGTGAGAAGATTATTCTCATAAGAATCAGCCCTAAACTATTCTCACAAAGAATCAGCCCTTCAGTAGAATCCATGTAAGCTCACAAGTTAGGGTAACCAAGGTGTAAGAACAAGTAATAAAAGTTAACAGTTTAATAAGTGGGTTTGATCTAAAATTACCCTATCTAAAACAGCAATCCTAGAGGGACCTAGCTGAAATGTGCTACTCCGTTGTTATATCTTAGTTCTATACCGTTGTAAAAAAAAAAAAGAAAAAAAACGTGAGGATACTTATTCCTGGGATCCAAGACCTCGCCATGGAAATCATTTTTACAAAACATTCCAAAACTTCATACGGCATCAAAAGATGGTTTGATATCCGCAGTAAAAACAATGTTTGTTTTATCATTAATTTCTAACTATTTTAATTTTGACGACAATGATCTTCATAGGTTAAAAAATTTCCTCAGATGGATACGGGAACACCTACGCTTTCAATGATTTTACACTCCATGTTTTCAGCCTGGATTTAATTATTTGGAAAATGCTAAACTTACTGCATTTCCTACTGCAAAAGTCATCCCACGGTTCTCAAATAATCTCACACCCCTCATAATTTGCGTTATTTCCCAATTGACGCAAATACCCTCCGAAATAGCCTTTGCAGTATAACTTGCAGTACACTTTGCAGTAAGTGTAGAATCACCGTAATTATTTCAGCTTTCTTTCTTTCTTTCTTTTTTGTTTTCTTTATGGGACATGCTTCCCAATAATTCTGATGGTACAGTCAACAATCAACATTAGTAAATCAAGAACATTATGAAAACGAGCCAATACGTTTAGACCTTGATTACACCGGTTTGTAGGGCTTATATGAAAATGCATGAGGGCTGATGTGCACCGTGTAGATCAGCCTCCCTCCCAAAAATAAGATCATTCTAAAACTTTTAAGAATAAAATAGCTGATGCTAACATCTTATAGGATCCGAAGTTGTAAAATGTCTTGACCTTGCGAGACTGGTCTATGATGAAGAATTCATCCTCAAAAAATATATATATATATATATATGGATCCAAGAACTCTTGCATAATTTGATCATAAGATGATGGACGTCGTGACTAGTGGGCAGTAACTAAGTAATAAGAACACCAACAAGGAAGCCACACTAGTCACTACTTGTTCTATCTCCCTTCTTTTGTGAAGAGCTCTGGTCCAACCCTTATATTACCAAGGGGAAACTAAAATCCCATGTTTTTTAAGGCATTTGAATCAAACTTGTGTTAATCTGATTTTGTATTTTGCAAGATCTTCAAGTTTGGGATTTCAAAATAAATTTATCTAGATTTTACAAGGAATCAGATCTTCATCTCAAATTCAGCTCGATTCTAGAATGTAAGAATCAGTATGAGTCGGATTCAGATGCCTAGAAAAATAACAAACAAACACCACCTAAGTCACCGTCCCAACTATTCAGAGCTTCATGGGGCTTTCTTATCTAAGTACATTTTTTGCAACGAACCCCATTGTTATTTAGGAAGTATCATATCATAATGGGACCCATATACTTTTAGTCTTCAAGAATAACACCCTTGACCAAAATCTAGCAAATTAAAGACGGCAGAAGCCATAACTGACCGACTCTAATAAGCTCTAACCTGCCAATATGTTAATGCATTTATTTCATAAATTTAGTCAATGGTGGTCATATTCTAGTCAGAAGGGTATTCCTGAAGTCCCAACAATCTATTCTGGACCCAAGAGATTCAGCATAACAAGCAAAAACTAAAATTTCTGCAGGGAGGACACCGGCAAATCTTAAATCAACCCAGACCAGAAAGGTGTGACCTACACTGATTTCTGAACTGGATTTCATGAATCACACACTGCTTTTACTATCACAGATCAAAAAAGAATAATTAAACCGAAATCGACAGGCACATGAATATTAACAGCGCATGAATATTAAACAGCACTTAAATCATGAAGTCATGAACCTAAAATTACTTATGTCGAGATGCTATTCAGCTTATGTTAATATAATCAATGTCATAACATATTATCTTTTCTTCTTCAAGTATGCATCATGCTCAATATTTGCATGCTGCACCCAAAGGAGGACCCCAACAATAAAAAAGGAAAAAACGAAATTAACTGGCCAGCAAAAGAATCTTCTACTGAAAAAGAAAACAGACCATTATGTCACAAATTATATTGAAGTTCATCTGTAAAATCACCAGAACCTCACAAATTAAAGTTGATTACTTGCTGCTTCCCTCACAAACAAAGAAAAAAACTACAAACTCCAGCTTAATTTGAACAAAGCCTACGTGTACATATGGCTCTCCATGATAAACAAAAGATTGTAAAGAAACGAGAAATAATATGATTCTAAGCATAAGCAGTCAGAGTTTCCTTTCCAAACTTCTGAGAAAACATTTTCAGCAATTAAACGTACTTTCGAACTAAAAATTTAAGGCAAATGTATTCAGATAGGCTATTCAAAGACAGAATACAGAAAAGTTATCTAAGATGACAGCTATACTCACATTCAAGAAGTCCTCGACACACAAATCAAAGTGATCACAAAAGCATATTAAGTTTAGCAGTATCTCTTTATGCGCATTCACAGATAGGAATTTCAGGCACAAAGTATTCGTAATTGGATTCAGCTATCTCCTACTGCTACTGATTCTTGTACCTCTTCTCAACTTCTTCCAGATTCTGAATCTCCTTGTAGTATCTACAGATACGATACACACACCTGCACCCACAATCAAAAAGATATTTATTAAGCCTAAATGACACAAGAGCGAGAACTCGTATAGTCATATTTATTGAAAAGCAACATGGCTCCAAATGCGTAGTGTGTACCAATAGAGAAGGCATGCGGAAGCGCACAGAATGACATTCTTTTGAGATTTGTAAATCTGCAAGGTAGCTCCAAAAAATATTAACATAACATGGTTAAAAAAATACATAAATGAAGATTGCATTGTTTTCTCCACAACTTATATAGCAAAGCAGAATAAGATATACGACAACTTCTTTTGCTGGTTAAGAGGAAACTCAAAGAAAATGAACGTAAGAAGAAGAAGAAGAAGAAGAAAGAAAATGAACAGCAACATTACTATCAGTAACACATGATATTTGGGCTGTAGTTTCTGTCGGTTCTACTTTTTTAGGGTGCATTGGAACAAATACAACTGAGGAATGGGTAGAACATGCTGCTCTCCTTGTACCACAACCATTGTGATGGTAACTCTTATAACCATTTTACAAGTAAAATGGTTTTTACTTGTAAACATAAATAGACGGTAATTACAAAAAATTGATAAAAAGAACCAAGTTATGCAATCAAACAATCGAAAAAAATTGATATTGTCCTTCATCAAAAAAAAATTTTGATATTGTCAAGCCTTACTACCAATGTTACATTGTTATAAGAAGCAGAACCAACGATCGAACCAAAATTTCGTAAATATGGTCAGACCAGGGTCAAACTACAGTTCAACCCAGTTGGACCAGTTTATATTTTTTTACATAGTTCTATTTCTATAAATAGGAAACTTAAAATAAAAATAGAGCGAATTTTTTACCGGCCCATACCCAAGTATTATTTACAAAATCTCCCTCAACTTTAGAGAAATCACTATGTACCCCATCGTAGCATTCATTTACATTTTCTCCATTCAAGTGGGACAGAGACAAAACTCTAACCTATTAAAAGTCAAAAGTACCTCTCAGTTAACTATCGGCCTCTTCTTTGTCTCGAGGGCTATCTGTTTTTATTTAATTTCTTCATCTTTGAATCTACTTCTCTTGTTAATGATGTTGTATTTTCTTCTTCTTTTTTTATTTTTTCTTTTATCAAAGGGTTTATCTATTTTTCTTTAATTTCTTCATCTTTCAATCTCCTTCTATTATTTATGTGGTCCTGTTTTTCTTGTAGTTGTTTGTTGTGATGAAATCAGAAATTTATTTTCTGATCTTTGTTGTGGAAGACGATAAGACACAAGAGCACAAAGCCACAACTAGTTTGACGGTGAAATCGAAGATTTACAGAGCCATGTTTGCCTTCCTTCTTTGGCCACTTGTTGCCCATCACAGTTCATGTTTTCCTTCCTACCTCGTTCCATGCTAAGTGCACTACTGGTCACCTTGCTCCTCTCTACAGATATGTCCCCAACAGCTCCGAGTTGACTCACGATTTAAGAGACAAACTAGAAGAGAATGGGGTTATTGGGGTGAACAATAGTTTTTAATAAAAATCAGTCCATTAGGTTCAACGGTTAAACCACTGGTTCTATCAAAATGACTTTTTATATTCCAACAGCTTAGACATGACCGAACCGGAAATGATTTCGACTGTTGGTCCACTCTGGTTTTCAACACACTGCTTACTATGGATTTCATAGAAAAACTAGAGCTAATTAAAGTGAAGTTGTTTCCCTATATGCTGCTTGACCAACATAATCAACAAAAAAGGACTAATTTTTAATAAATGAAGACCAGATACGCTTTTATGAGCAGAATGTCGGGAACCAAACGTTAATATAACAAATATTTTCATTTATACATAAAAAAGTCAACATAGAAGAATGAGGATGAGATGGATGAGAAAATTAGTATTGAATGAAATCAAAGAGGATATAGAATAAAAGGAATGTATATATATAGTAAGATCATTGATGGCCCAAATGAGAAGAAATGTGAAGGTTGAAGGGTCCAAAAGGCTAGAAGACCGAAAAAGTACGCATAGATTGAGGTGGTGAGAAAGCATAAAACATGCTTTAATGGAGGAGATGGATCTTGATAAAATTACACGGAGGAACAAGATTTGTGTTGTCGGACGCAAATAACTGGATGAAGGATTGATGATGATGACATATTTGTTTCTATTTTAATGGCAGATGACTTCACTTGCAACTCAACTAATCTGTCTGAACTTTGCAAACGAAAGACCACTAGTTTAAACGTGGGTTCGATGTCTTTCAGAATTAACCTCATTAAATAAATTTATATTTACTTCAACTCAATGGATCCTTACAGAAGCATAAAAAAATTACCCCCTTGGTTGTTTAAGAACATTTGAGTTTTGTAGAATATATGTTGCATTTCCATTTGGTGGCATAGCATCCTTGATCTAGGTCCATCGTCATTGACCACTGATAAACATGACGACACTCAATGCTTGTCAATTGCTCGACAAAGGGACCATAACGCTTTATTCTTTTACGTAAGGTACTTCTGCCCTTCATCTATATGCTGCATTGACTCACATGGACACGTCATACATCTTTCATTGACTCTCGCCAATACTAAAACATGCTATTACATCGAAATAGTGTGTCGCAATCACCATCTATAAGCCTAACATATAATGTAATGCAGTTGTAGGGCATAGGTATTATGATTGGGTAGTTAAGCCAATCTCTCATCTTTCGGATGAAATTTGATTCGAGATCCTCACACTTGTGTTGTGCATCAAGTACACTACATGTCCACCTACACAACTGTGTATTAGATGACCACGAGGGTGCCGTGCAGGCGCCACGAGAGCGGTACCACCATAGACGTCTCGCCTTTTGAGGTGAAGTCACGCACATTGGGTTCACTTCATTTTAGGGGGGGTTGATCGAGATGAGAAGGATTGGAGGCCAAGAGAAGAAAGGACACCTGGGGATGGCGCTAGAACGCCATCACCTGGAGGAAGGGCACCACTACAATAGGGCGCCATTCCCCAGGGCGCCCCTCCCCACCGGGACAGTCCTCACGAGAGAAAGGGACACCAAGAGAGAGAGTCTGAGCGATACCGTTAGGATATCGCTCGTATCAATCATGAGGATCCTGCCACCCTGACACCTGACAAAATGGCTCACTGGCCACGTGTCAAGAATATCCTCTAACCTCGTCTCTTTCCTAAAAGAGGAAGGGATAGAAGGGGGTCAAAAGGGGAAAGACCACTAGGTTACCCCAAGAAGGTAACACCATAAATACCCGTAGAGGGGAAGACCTTAAGGCAGGCAGAAAAGGAAGGAACTACTCTCTCTCTTTCTCTCTCTCTTTCTCTCTCTAAGGATATTCCATTCTTCTTCCTCATCCAATCGTCTCTCTTCCTGTGAGACCTCCCCTGAAAGAAGTGACAGCCCTTCAAGAATCGCTGAGTCGTTCAGTCAGATTCGAGGTAACCTCCATTAAGCATCCCACGGTAGCTCCTACCCAGATTGATTTTCCTCTATACAAACTGTAGCTGTTCTTGTGTAAGGGAACCAACGAAAAATCTGTATGTGACCTTCATGTATAAAGCAATGGAGACCCTTCAAATTTGAACCATAATTAGGAGCACTCGTTTTTTATGTGAATTATTAGGAGTACTCCCTTTTTTTAATTAATGGTAGAACTCCCTTACAGTTTAAAGTTTTGGTAATTAACCCCTTGACCAAAATCCATATGCAATTGACTCACATTAGACGTGATATAGCCGACGTTGACCCACAAAGCTGTTTGCCTAACTATTCTATGAACAACAATAATTCAAAAGGTGACTTCTATGATGTTTTAACACGAGATAGTTTCAAGATTTAAGAATTAACCCCTTGACCAAAATCCAGATCCAATTGACTCACACCAAATGTGATACAGCCGACATTAACGCTCAAAACTGTTCAAGCCTAACTATTCTACGAACCACAATAACTCAAAAGGTGCCTTATATCATGTTTTAACATGAGATAGTAGCGACCTACTTATCATAAGGTCAGAAAGTACAGGGGAGAATTACTAATTACAGAATTAGTTACCACGCAAAAGGGGGAAACTCTATAAAATTGGGATTTTCAATCCTTAAACACTATCTTGCAACATCAATCATACTTTCCCCTGTGCCCTAATCTCTTTTATGTCGACCCTTTCTTGAACTAAAGACTACTATTACTAAACAATGGACATCTAGAACCATAAGAGCATCCATAATCTACTCGATGAGAAGAATCAATGGACCACTATGAATATGGTGATATTCTACAGCTGTACTGGTCCATGATCACAATAGCCTTCTCCTAAATTTAGGATATCAATGATCAATTTTAGGATATTAATGATCAATTGGTGCAAATCTTTTGAAATTCATGCAATTTTAAGACAATAAATTCTTATTCAAGAGTAATCAAATATGATGACGATGAGTTCCAAAGATCAAATATGATTCAGATCGTCTTCGTCAAGTAATTTAAAGCAAAAAAGAAATTACTATAATCAGAGAAAGAATCTTTTCCGCCGACTTACGGATTTCTCGTATCGGTCTCTCTCAGCTGCCGTGCATACGTCAGAGGTACACATCAATCGGTGCTCATTCTTCCAGTAGATGTCTAAAGAAAATCAAATCCCAAAAAAAAATAAAAAAATTCAGGATCAGAACAAAGCAGAATCAATTTCGATGCCTTAACCCTAGCTTAAAGAAACCCTAGAAAAAGAAATGTAGGGGACGAACCTAAGAGTTGGAAGGCAGCGAAGGGGACGATCCCCATTGCAGGTTGCAGGATGAGTGAGATTAGAGAAACAATGCGAGATTTCACAAGCTTCGGCGACGGAAGGGTCAGCAGAAGTGCTATTGCTGCCTCTGCTGCAACCACGTACGTCAGTATCAGCCACTGTAACGCCATTCTCTCTCTCTCTCTCTCTCTCTCTCTCTCTCTCTCTCTCTCAAGTCTAATTGCCCGGTCTCTCCTCTCTGCTCTTTCTCTCACTTCCTTTTGTAGTTTCTAATTCTACTTACCTTGCATAATAAGAGAAATGCTTTTGGACGTACAGTTTTACAAAATTGGTGCCGCGTGCTTATGTAGGAGGATGGGACCTATCACTTTTCCACTTCTAAAAATGTCTTTGGGTTTCAATTTATATGGGAAACATGACATAGTAGACCGATTTAGGTCGTGGTTCAGCCGAACAGTTCAGCCCGATAGATGCACAAGAAAACTAATCCTAACCATTTTTTACAGACCTATTTACCCCTCTATATAAACCAGAGTCCCGATAAGAGACTCTAGTTTTTTCTCCAAACAGACTAAACCCTAACCATTTTTTACCGACCTATTTACCTCTCTTCTTTCTCTCTCTTCTTCTCCCTCTTCCTCTCTCATGGCGTCAACCAATAGTCTTCTTCATCTATGCTTCTCTGCTTCTCTGCTTATTTCCCTCTTCCAACTCCGAACCCTAAACACCAAACCACTCCTCCATACTGCTGCCCCCTACAATTCAACCCCACCCATAACATTCCAGAATCCTCTTCTTCTTCCTCCTACAACTCCATTGGGGTGGGGCGTCGAAATTTTCTACACCAGCAAAAAACTTCTTCTTTAGGCAGCGAAATGTTGGGGAATTTTGGGGCTAGAGATACATATCCTGCAGAAATCGAGAGTGGTTTCGTGGAGAAGGTTTTGGGTACCGGCAACATCGAGCATCGGATTTTAATTCCTAACACTTCTGCTCTTTCTCTTTCCCAACAACAATGCTCTCCAATTTCTCCCTCAGAGCCTCCCCTGACCCACCAAGACGCTCAACAGCTACTAAGAAAGGTAACATTTTTGCTTATCAAATTAAGGCTTTGAATTTGCTTGGAAGTTATGATGTATGATGATGTGTGTAAATGCAAAGTTTTGAATGCACAATTATTGGCATTAAGAACTGTTATAGCTGCTTGGGGTTAGCAATCTTGATAAAAACAATTACAAATAATACAGAGTGCTTGGTTGGTTAGTGATGGCACTGCAAACGTTTGCATTTTTTTAAACAATTCATCAATATTCTAAATGTCATGATCATTTTGAAATACTTAATTGCATCGAGATTATATTTCCACAATGTTAGTGATTTTGTGGATACAACAACATATTCATGTTCATAGGGGTCTCCTACAATTTTTGTTGTCTATGTTAATTGGTTGTTGGTTGGAGACTGGTGGATGATGCTGGGGGACTTAGACTTCAGTGTCTATGGAAGTAGAGAGATTTTAAATGTGGGATTGAACTCATCAATAGGATCTTTAGTGTTGATGAGGCTGCTGGGCATTACCCAAATCTTCACTTGGAACAACCTAATCAAGTTAGAGCTGAACTTTGGACTGCTTCCATCGGTAAGGAGAGATAATAAACATTTCATGATTTTCTGTTTCACTTCTCTCCTTACTAGCTGGTTAATTTTATCTCTCTCTCTCTCTCTATCTATATATATATATATATATATATATATATATATATATATATATATATATAATGGGTTATTTTTTATACAATTTTGCCAAATAACTTCAACTCTAGGTACATCATATGCTTCCTTTTTGAGAATGCATGCCTCCTGTAAGTTGCCCATCTCTATCTCTCTTTTTCTCCCTCTCTTTCTTTCTTTCTCTCTATGTATTGCAATCTCTTTCCCTCTCTATTCCATTCTTAGCCAAAGAGAAAAACGTCCCAAATCTCTAATTTTTTTTATCAATCAAGTCTCTTTAATTTTATTCTGTAATCTTGTATTTATTTTTATGCCCTTGTTGTTGGTTTAGGTTGTAAAAAATCTCTTTATCTGATTTGAGTGAATTAATTCCTTTGAAGTTTTAGGTTAGGGTTTTGAGTAAACCCTTCTGTAGGGGTCTGTTTTGGTGGAGGAAACCTTATAATCTTGAAGCCTTAGAGTTTTTGGAACTTAAATTTTACTATATATGGTATTGGTTGGTCTCATCTAGCTTCTTTGATGATTTACATAAAGTTTTGTTTGAGGTTGGTTGTTGATCTTGAATTCAGTCATCAAAATGTTTAATCCTTGATGAATATTTCATGTTAGACCTTGGGGTTTACATGATATCTTGCTCGATAATGAAAATTAATGGTTAAATCTTGCATAAATTTTGGGGTTTCCTTATGACTTACTTTTGAAGTGAAATTGATTGATGTTGTACTTTGAGGGAGAAATTGGTCAGTAAACCATGGTCAATGTTGGGGATTTTCATATGATTCTCATATTGGGTAAAATAAATAGGTTGTTTTGGGTGAATTAAGCCTTGGTGCTGATTTGGTAGTTATTTTTTGCCCAAATTGATGATGGAATTTTTGAGATTTCATTCTAGATGATTATATTGTCAAGTGAAAGTCTTGGATAAGTTATGTCTGTCTTTCTTTTGAGATAGTGTTGGGGGTTCCGCTTTTTCCAGAGATTGGTACTGTAGAGAGGAAACAAAAGAGAGTAAAGGGGTAGGGTGGAAGATTGAGCAATTTCAAGAAGTTTTGTAATGTTTAATGACTTAAAATAAGTCCCCATATACTGCATGTTACATTTATTAACAGATGCAATAAATGATGAAGGTTAGAAGCTCATCTAATTAGAGGACCAATTTTTATTGTAAAATAATTTGAGAATCTTGTTAGGCTTTTGGGTTGTTACATTGAAGGGGAATAAAAGATGTTACCCGAGGAATACATGCAAAATAGATGCTTGGCCTCAGTTCTTTCAGTAAGTTGATTGACATCACTCTTAAATATTTATTCTTCATCACATACACTTCTATTGACCTCAGAAGTAATTGTTAGGTCGGGATTAAACCCAAGACGTGACGGTTACAGGTCGTTAGCTTGTTATTTGGTAGTGTTGACTTTTTGTCCTTACCTTAGAAATAGGTTGGGCATTCACGAGGTTTCTTTTTCTAATCTTGCACGATACGCTATTCTTTGTACATTCATTGTCTTCATCTCTCTTCTACCTTGATCAACAGTGAAAAATAAGAACACCATGTTCTTCCTCCTTGATGGAAAGAAAAAAATATAGGCCATAAAAATCTTGTAGGTGTCATGAAAGGGTATGGGAGGCTTAGACAATATTTGGTTATCGTACCTTTCTATTTA
Source organism: Macleaya cordata (assembly GCA_002174775.1). NCBI lineage: Eukaryota > Viridiplantae > Streptophyta > Magnoliopsida > Ranunculales > Papaveraceae > Macleaya > Macleaya cordata. Next base: position 34,431 of record MVGT01000617.1, on the reverse strand, counting down.
GGTGCAATCAATTGTGATCCTCTTAATGTCATAGACATATATATATATATATATATATATATATGTATATATTATCCATCAATTGGTTGCTATTGTGTGATGCATATATTTGATGAACCCTGCCATGGCAATGAACTATGGTCCTTGAAATGTTTGTCAGATTTAACAGTGAGGTATTCAGTGTTTGATATATAAATTGCTTATAAAAAATTTGTAGCATTCAATCTTTAGGCATTTCAGTTGAGTCAAGGCTTGTTTCTATCTCACTCAGGTAGTCGTCTCGTCTGACCAATCGGTTCGGACACACCATACTGATAGATATTTATGATCCCTGACTCCCTTCAATGGAAGGGTGATAATTTAAGTTTAACCTTATAACCTCATAATGTTTAAACTAAATAATTGCTAAGTAGTCATGAGTTTTGATTTGGGTATCTAAACAAACCTCAAGATTGACTTTGTTTTGTCCTTAATAAAAGGATACAATGCCCCATACATTTTGGCATTGAGAATTCATTTTGGTAAGATTTGACAATCGAGAGCTCTTGTATATTGTAAACAACTCTAATATATCTTCTTTAACTCTTATTCTGTCAAATAAAGTTCCAATAGAATTTAGAAGGTCTAGATTATAAAAAAAATTTAGTACCACCTTCCATTTTAGAGATAGTCCATGTGAGACTCTGATTTATGTATTCATAGAAACTACTAGTATCAAAGGCAGAATTTTAAATGCTCACACAAATGAGACGACATAGAAGTAACTCTTTACTTTCTTTGTTTTGTGAATCGAAAGGCATGTACACATGAGTTGAATCACAATTGCTAGGGTTACTCTATACATATATAGACTTACTTAATTTTGTTATAAGCTATGGTTTGGTTTAGTTGGTTTAGTGATTTTCAAGTGTTGCCAGAATTCATTTTCACTTGGCCAAGGTGTATGACTTGAAGTGGTTTTATCTAAATTATAACTATTCAAATCTCCAAAGCTTTTCTTTATTTGTAAGAAATGATATAGTTCTTTTCGTTATACTTTTTTTTTTTGCAGATAGTTGAGGATTGGAAAGGAAGGAAGAAGGATGGTGGGAGAGAATGAGAAGGAAGGAAGAAAGAGAAAAAAGAGAGGAAGCTAAGTTCTTAGTCCAAAAGCCTACTCGGCTTGATGGTTTTCTTCTTAATTTTGTTGCCAACAACGCTGCAAGAACATCAATCACTTATGTTCTTTCTAGACATGTAATTTAATGATAATGTTCGGCTTTTTTTTTATTCATCTATTTTTTGTATTCAAACTTGTGTTATAGACAATTGATTTTATGTAAATGAGATAATATGGACAGTTCTTTCATTGATTTTGTTTTAAAAAATACCCTTCTACATTTTAGAGAGAGAGCAAAATAACCTTACTAGTTGTAAAAAATATTAACTACTTTAAATTTATTTTTGGTATATACTACGTCTATATATCGAACTATTAGAGTCTACCCTGAATCATGCAGATCGGAGATGAATTAATTTAATTCATATTTCAAGTTGTTATGCACATGAAGATTCTAAGACTAAGGTGGCATTTTTTTTTCTTCTGAAATTGGAATCTGAGACTATCTGAGTCATCTGAATCTGAGATCATCTAGATCTGACTTGTTCGAATTGATGTTTATTTTTTCATGTGAATTCTTTTAATAAATTATGTCTAACTGATTTTTTACCACTTTTACCCTGATTTAATTCAAATATGTCCATATTAGTTTCAAGTAAGTGATATTAACAAGTGCCAATCCATCATAAGTTTCATCATTATTCATCATGTAATGTTAACCGTTAAACAAAAAAAAACGCTCATTTTTGTAGAGGACCATACAAGTTACACATGTACGGCTAGGGTAGGGCTATGATTCTCTAACATTGGGTCTTCATTAGAAAAAAAAAAAGTTGAAATGGAAGCTTTATAAAAATAAAAAAAACGTTGAAATGGAAGAATTAGATCTTTTTAATACTTGAGGGTAATTATGTCATTTAAAAGATAATTAGAGGGCAAAATTATAAAAAGACTGATTCAACATATTTTAGATCTTTTCAGTACAAACTTTTGACGGAAAAAAAATTACCCATTTTTGAGACATTTTGCTGACTCAAAATTTGAGTCAGACACTTAAAAAATAAATAAACAAACAATCTGAAATCTGACTCGGCCCAATTCAGACCCCGAGTCAGATTCATACATACTTTTCGGAAAAAAAAAAAAAAAACTCTAAGCATTTGGGCGTTAAAAGTGCTGGAGATTTCTAAATTGGGAGTGTAATCATTTAATAGCTAAAAATGAACGTATAATGCAGAGATGATTGTATATTAACTTCATTTTCTAAACAATAGAACTTAAGAACCTAAGACTGCATAGTTTAATAAGTTAATAGCTAGCAGTTGTATTTTTTGTTCTCAATGAAGTTGTACTTAATGAATCTATTGTTGGTCCAATGAGATAAATATGAAATAGTAAAGCTAATAACTTTTTATTTATTTTATTTTAAATGTATTCAAAATTAACAACAATGCAAAATTGTTAAATATCTACATATGGGAGAATCACATCGCATCTTTTCACTTTACAACAACTGAATACAAATTACATTCAAGAGTAAAATTAAGTGCACTTTGAGCTGCACGGCTGCACTACTTGAATATCTGCACTTGAGCAGCAATACTGCACTTAACTGTAAGATCAACTAGCACCTCACTTGAATAACAACACTACAATACTTTCATTTCTATCGTTGAAGTACTCCCCCACTCAAGTGACCTAACCACTCCAACCAATCTTCATACCCAATACAGATAGACAAAACCCAACAACACATTTACATATCAAATCCAAGTTCTATTAACTTACTTTCCTCTCTTTATCTCCACTCTGTCACCTCTCACTGTCTTTTTCTCTAAGTTTAAAGTGCAGACATGGAAAACTAAACTAGGCATACATGACATATTTGCAAGTAAAGTACCGTGTCTACCAAATTCAAGTGCAAGTAAAAGTGACGAACATACTTTATCTATTTGAAAGTAAAAGTACTGGGTATACCAAATCCATATGTAAGTAAAAATAATTTACATACTTGATATATTTGCAAGTAAAAGTATCTGTCTACCAAATCCAAGTGTAAGTAAAACTGACAAACATACTTTATCTATTTAGAAGTGAAAGTATTAGGTATACCAAATACGTGTGTAAGTCAAAGTAATATGTATATTTGATATATTTGCAAGTAAAAGTACCGCGTCTACAAAATCCAAGTGTAAGTAAAAATAACGTGCATATTTTATCTATTTGGAAGTAAAAGTACCTTGTTTATCAAATCTATGATTGTATTGCATTATATCTCAATTCCCACACAGTTGTTTCCCTTGAAACTCTATTTAGATGTCAGTTCTAATTGTTAAATTTTTTATGAGGATGATCTACATCGTGGTGTCAATGACCCAATAGTCTGTTTAAGAAAACGACAGTTTTAATCTGTAATATCGCCAATGACAGATTCTATCCGTCAAAATCCCTTTTTTTTTTAAGCCTATCAATTATCATTTCATTTCTTGAATGCAATTATGTTTTCTTTTTTGTTTCTTTTCTTCGTTTGTTTGTTGGTTTATGCTCTTTCTTTTCTATCATCAGCTAGGTACCTAATAGAGATTCAAACTCCAAATTACAACACAAAAATTTTCTTCTTCATTAATCAAGAAAAATTTACATTAAATTGTATATTTTTACATAAAATGTACAGAAGAATTATAGGAGTTACAAAGTTTAAAAAAAAAAAAATACATCTCTTGTCAGGGCCTTCCATTCATCTTCCTTTAGAGTATCGGTATTGGAAATTTGAGCAGATCTAGCTAACTAGGCCTTCATTTTCATCTCTTCAATTGTGGGCTGTGCTAAAAGTCCAAACCTGAGAAAAAAGAATGCCAAGATACAAAGATAAACATACATATCTATTAGCAGCGAATCCAATTTTCTAACACTCACTTGTGAAACTTATAGTAACAACATTTGAGCTACAAAAGTATCTAACAACACATCAGAGTCAACGCTCGAATTCATTCTTTGTTCCTGATGAGCCAATTAAGAATATGTAATATATAAGAGTAGCACTCATATTTTAACCACTTGGTGATATATCATTCATATATGAGTGCTACTCTTATATATTAAACATTTGCATCCTTGTAATACATCATTCATAAATTCTATGCACAAAACGGATCGATATCATATACGGAAGTATATACTTTCAACTGACTTAAGAGTATAAGATTCGTGACCCACCTGTATGCAAGGGAGTAACAATTTATCCCAAGTAATATTGAGGATGCATGCAAATAAGACCCTGATGAATCACCATATTATGTACATATGGAAAAGCAATTAATGTCTACTATCGTATGAAATAATCACCCCAACTGTGATTTTGAGAATTAATCAATGTAAAAAAAAGAAAACAAACAAGCTCATGGGCCTTAGCTATCAAGGCCATTCAATAGTGTTTGTGTGTGTTTTTTCAGCTGTATCATGTTCACAAACAGCCCATGCAACTTAACTGCAGTAACTAATGCTTATTACTTGGTATATTTTGTATGAAGACAACTTTTCCCATTCTTCAAGGTACAAATATTCTACCCTGACTCATGTATATAAATGGTTTAAGGTTTCAAATTTAGATTCACACTGTTAAATCTCACATCAATACCACATTTTCCAACTTGTTGCGTAGAAGTTCTTAAAACCTGATAAACTGTTAAAGCAATGCAGGGCAACTAAAGACAAGCTAATTATAAGCTGAACTCAAATAGATAAAAGAACAAAAACACTAAAGAAAGAAGCAAGCTTAATATAGCTTTTGCTGCCCTAGCCGATAGATGAATAAAAAAAACAACAAACAAAACCAAAAAAGTAAACATGGTATGAACCTAAAAGTACAGCAGTAACATGGCCTTAGATTTACATGAGTAGCAAAAATTTACAAGCCAAAATAAATCTTGTTAATCTACAGAACAAATAAAATACAAATAAAGAAGTCATGATGGAAGAGCATAACCGAACTATTTAACAAGTTACACAATTGCTAGCTATTCTGACAAAGTAGATTAATTGATTTCATTACTTAAACATCAAGGACCATACATCCTTTCAAATTTGTTATATACTGAAGTTTTTTTTAAGTCCCCCCTTAAATTTCTTTCATACATTAGGATCATTCTGTACTACAAAAAATATGAGCAATTATTTCAATGTCAGACATGCTGACCCTGAACAAATATGACAATAGCTCCATACAGTTTACTTAATATGATCAAGGTATAGTTTTAAAATCACTTCAGCTCCTCTTTACAAGGTAAAAAAAAAATATACGTGGTTGATTATCTAGCTAGTTAATTACTTGTCTCGAGCGAAATTTCTGCAATCTTCTGTGATTCTTAGCACATTGAAAACACTGGTAGATTGGTATTGAGTACGTACTGTCGATTATTACAGGATGGTGAAGAAAAAATAATAAATCCACAAGAACATAGAATTTTTTACTCTGGATGCCAGGCCATCATCATGTACGTGCTCTGCTCCGAATGAGGGCAATGTGGGATGTTCCTCATCTTAAATCACAAATTTTCCAATTTCCTCTAGAACCAATCTTATTACAGTACCCTTATTTGGATCCATTGAAAGTGTGTCTCGCCTTCTATCATGGAGGAATTTCTAAGGCGGGCAAAAGCTGCATCTCTATTTACTACATCAGACAATTTTCGCTCCAACAATTTGCTCGAAACAGAATTTTCCAAGGCTTACGGTGGAATGGAGAGACTTGATATACTTGTTTTTTTTTTATGTGTTATAATGTGGTTAAGTTTTGAGTATAATTGTTGCCTTTTCTATATTTCCAACTGTGATCTAAAGCTGTTTTCCTGTAGTGTTGGTCAGTAATCCCATGTTCCTTCTTATCCTAGCTAACTCTCCTACTCAAAGACTCCATTCCTAGGTCACATATATGTCTTTCCCTATACATCAGTATAAACTGAGATTCCAGTGCAGTGATATACATATGTTCCAACTGGTAGGTAGACTGATCAACTTAGCACACTCACGCCATGCCATCGCCTATGCATTCAATGTTATTCGTCAGTTCATGCACTCACTATGGACGCCACACCTTGAGGCAGCACAAAGTATTGAAGAAATGATCAGATCAAAATAGAAGTACTAAACACTCCTAAAAACACCCAAGCAGTTCAACTCCTACATTAATCAACTGTAATAAACCAAAAGTGACTGAAACATCATTCCCTTCTTCAAATTAAAAAGAAAAAAGTTTAAACAATGGTTCTGAGTCAATCTCACTTTCATAATTAGTAACCCATCATAACTGAACTAAATAACAACTTGTGTTGATTTCTACAACAAATTTTTCTGGGTTAATCTCTCAATGTAATCAGCACCCCATTTCTAGTCTTTTCCCTTTGCTTAGTAAAAAATTGCAAGGTTAGCTTATAAAATTTTGGCATAGTGCGAATGCCCTTATTATCTAGATGAGGCATTATTTGCTAAATTGGATCCAGAACCCAAGTACCAACTAGGAATGCATATCTGAAATTAAAACAATAGTAGAGGGCACTGGACGTATGTGCTTATTTGTGAGGACCATAACAACTGCCTAAAGTTTGAAAAAAAACTCGTAGAAAATCCTAAATCGAACATTATTAACCACACATTTGATCGAGTGTCAGAGTCTAAGGGTCAACCACCCTTCTGTAAGAACAACTTTATGGACTTGAGAGTCATATGCTAAAACCAGAAAAACATAAAAACATTAAAAGCACATAAACACAAACTGGCAACGAACAGTCCAGATGTGTCATGCAAAAATAAAATAAAATTCCAACTACACATAATAATTATCATTTTTATTACATAATATCAATGGCATACACATACTACACAGTTACCTCAGAAGTAAATATTGAGGTTTCTCACTCGTTGAACACATGAAATTATAAGGTCATTGCAAATACATGTAAATACATATATGCAAGAGCTAAATTGTACAAGTTAAACTTGAGTGATGTTAAAGGATTTATTAATTCTGTATATGAGGTGAATAAAGATAGGGTTAAGTGCATGTAAATTAGTCATAAAACATCATGCCAATACATCAAGCCCCAACAAGCAATATAATAAACCCACCTCAATTCCGGAATAGTCCTTTAATTTACTTGTAAGAGCTTCAGCTGCAACTCTTTCAATGGTTTCTCTTGCTCAAGATCTGCCACTACCCTACATTTCAATTTGAAACCATGTTTAGGCAAGCAAAAAATCAAAGAATTAGGTTTGGACATAACTGAAATGACTGGAACATCAGTAATACAACTCCAAAATGTTTAATATCTCTCCTTACCGATGGAAGCAGTCCAAAGTTCAGCTCTAACTTGATTAGGTTGTTCCAAGTGAAGATTTGAGTAATGCCCAGCAGCTTCAGCAATATTAAAGATCCTATTGATGAGTTCAATCCCACATTTAAAATCTCTCAACTTCCATAGACACTGAAGTCTAAGTCCCCAACATCATCCACCAGTCTAACATAGACAACAAAGATTGTAGGAGACCCCTAGAACATGAATATGTTGTTGTATCCTCAAAATCACTAATATTGTGGAAATATGATCTCGACACAATTAAGTATTCCAAAATGGTCATGACATTTAGAATTTTGATGAATTGTTTAAAAAACAAATGCAAACGTTTGCAGTGCAATCACTAACCAACCAAGCACTATGTATTATTTGTATTAGTTTTTATCAAGATTGCTAACCCCAAGCAGCTATAATAGTTCTTAATGCCAATAATTGTGCATTCAAAACTTTGCATTTACACACATCATCATACATCATAACTTCCAAGCAAATTCAAAGCCTTAATTTGATAAGCAAAAATGTTACCTTTCTTAGTTGCTGTTGAGCGTCTTAGTGGGTCAGGGGAGGCTCTGAGGGAGAAACTGGAGAGCATTGTTGCTGGGAAAGAGAGAGAGCAGAAATGTTACGAATTAAAATCCGATGCTCGGTGTTGCCGGCACCCAAAACCTTCTCCACAAAACCACACTCGATTTCTGCAGGATATGGATCTCTAGCCCCAAAATCTCCCAACATTTCGCTGCCTAAGGCAGAAGTTTTTTGCTGGTGCAGAAAATTTCGACGCCCCCTCCCAGTGGAGTTGTATGAGGAAGAAAAGGAGGATTTTTGGAATGTTATGGGTGGGGTTGAATTGTAGGGGGAAGCAGTATGGAGGAGTGGTTTGGTGTTTAGGGTTCGAAGTTGGAAGAGGGAAATAAGCAGAGAAGCATAGATGAAGAAGACTACTGACTGACGCCATGGGAGAGGAAGATGGATAAGAAGATAGGTAAATAGGTCTGTAAAAAATGGTTAGGATTTAGTCTGTTTAGAGAAAAAATCAGTCTCTTATCGGGACTCTGGTTTATATGGAGGGGTAAATAGGTCTGTAAAAAATAGTTAGGGTTAGTTTTCTTGTGCATATGTTGGGCCGAACTATTCGACCGAACCACGACCTAAATCGGTCTACTATGTCATGTTTCCCAATTTATATGGTAGTGGGATCGACCATGCCACATAAGCATCTGACACAACTTTTGTAAGTTGGGCGGTCCAAAAAGCACTACTGCGAAGAAAAACTAGTCAGTGATACTTTTGTCAGTGGGAGTCGTGGGACTACTGGAGGCACAGCTGCTAGAGGTATCAATTGGGTCGTGTCGCCCAGGCACAGCACGACCCAGCACGACTTTGGCCCAGCACGACACGAGCACGGCCCATAACATGAGCCCAGTCCAAGCATGGCCCAAAACAAGTTTTTTAAAGTTTTTTAACAAAATTCTATTACTAAGTTTTGAACCCTGATCTTAGGAGACTAAGGACTCTTTAACCAATTAACTTACAAGTTTTTTTCTACATTAACTTGTAGTTTTAAATTTTTATCAATACATTATAGTTATTTATCTTAATTGATGGCTATAAGGATGATGTGTGATGATGATCATGCATCATGATGTAGATATGATTAGCATAATGTATGATAATGACGATGATGATGGTTCTTCTACTACAGGGTCTATTTCATGTTATGGAGTTTTAACCTTGTAGCGAGTTTAGTTGGGTTTAGGTTTAGGATTTAGGGTTATATCAGGAAGGAACCTTTACAATCATTGAGTAATGAGTAATAGTTGCATCAATCCATCATCATTCTCAATCATCATCTGTCATTATCGTCATCTTCACCACCATCATGATCACCCCTTCATTATCAACACCCATCATCAACACCACCCTCATCATCCTCATACATAATCACCATCATTATCATCATCATTCATCATTATTAGCCTTCATCATCATCATCCATCATGATTAGCGTTTGTCATCGTCATCTATCATTATTACAATCCATGATCATTATGACTACAAGATTGCCCATCATGATGAATTACCATTTACCAAATTTAAGTATAACTTTTAAAAAAACATAAGTTTTAAGCAACAAAAACTAGCAATTTATTGGTAAGGTTTCATTCTAATTTCAAACAAGACTAAGGTTCAAACCTCCTTAACAACATTTTATTAAAGAAAATTGCAACTTAGTTGGCAGCCCACTAGCACGATGGGCTGGCACGGCCCATCATGAAGTGTTAACTTGCTGGGCCACTGGGTCGTGCTGGGCTGACCTGATTTGAGAATTGGCATGGCACGAGACCCAGTCGTGCCTAGCTTGCTTCGTGTCATGCGGGCCAAGACCGGCACAGTTGACACCTCTAACAGCCGTAAACTGCAAAGGAGTAGGAACGCAACTCGAGCGGGTTGGGTCGGGTTAGAGGTTGGCCTGAGCCCGAGCCAAACTCAACTTCAGGTTTGAAACTTTGGGCCCAGTCCCGATCCAGAAAAAATCCATAAAGAACTTATGTCTCTCGTGTTGAGATTGAGTTCATTGCTAGGAAGCACGGACATAGTACGAATGTTTTTTTTTTCAACTAAAAACACTACGAGACATGGGGTCAAGAACACTATTCTCTTATTAAGGTTTACATGATTCCTAGGTTCATTGGCTTAGGTTAGGTTTAGGGTTTAATAAGTTTAATCCATCCCAGTAAAAAGCTAGAAAAATACTTCCATTTCTCCTATTTTCCATCACTTATGATAATCCCTTCTCATCTCTAATATAAAAATAAACAATTAAGCGTCATGATCATAATCATCAACATCCCAAGAACACTACAAAATATAATCAAAGAAGGAAACTGGTAGCTAACCTAATATACACTATCGCCATCAGCTTGAAATCATCTAGTATCCATCCAAACAACACAAAACTTATCTCTCAAAACCCAAAAACCCCTCCAAAAGCGGAGGAAACCCACTACAAATAGAAGAAAAAAAGTGCCTAACCATTTAAAAATCATCTTCAATCTTTACATGCTTACAATCCTCTTCAATCTTGTACGACGACCATAATCACCGTGCATGGCGGATACACGACAATGACTCTGTCCAAGAAGATCTCCTTCTTGCAAATCTCCACATATCTTCCTTCCCTTAGAGCATGTCTTGACTTCCCTTGACGGTAGGCAAGTCTAGTGGTAAATTGAATATGGAGTTGGAGTTTAGTGAAAGTTGTGGTTTTATCAATGGATAGTCCGTCGAGAAAAAGAGGGGAAGAGGAAGACGTTAAAAATTAAAATTCAATGAAATGTTGGTTTTTTCGATGGACGACTATCGCACTAGATTTGCCCTACCCTCTGATTTGATGATCCCACAAAATTTCCCCGTAATAGATACTATCTTAGTAACTAGGGTTTTCTCATATTCAAATGGTGTAGTCTCATGAATAATCATAAATAGCAAAAAAATAATAAATTTATAGTCTGTTTGGACAAGGGATTTGGGGGAGGGATTTTGTGGGGACTAGAGATTTGGTAGAAAAATCATGTTATATTTTTTCTCAAAATCCCTGATCTCCACAAAATTCCTCCTTAAAATCCCTTGTCCAAATAGACTATTAGGGAAAGAAAGAGAGATGTTTGCATGTAATTAATGTTAATTGTTAGGCAATAAGGTTGCAATCAATGCACAGGCAATTAGTGACTATAGAAGTGACGGCATTCTTTGATAGGGGTGTTCATCAGTTCGAAGTCGTTAAATTTGACACTAACCACAACCGATCCAAGGTAGCATTGGTTTCTAAAAATACCATCCATTGTAATCAAACATGATCATCCCATCCAATTAATCCTAACCGATCCTAGTGTGATTGGATCGAATCAGCTTTGATTGATCAGTTTGGGATCCCCAGGTTTCAAAGTAAGAAAAAAAAATGTCTAAATTGAAGCATAAACTGTTAAATCTTAAATTTCTTTTTCAATTATTAGTTTAAGAAATAGGAGGAGGTGGAGGCCAAGGTTGTGAGACCCCACTAACAAAAAGAAAATTGTTTACTAATAATAAGTAAGGATATTAGTAGTATTAGTAATAGCAAGAATGGGTAGTATTAGAAATATTAGAATTTGTAACAAAAAGAAAAAAGGGTTTATTTCTAACAATGATAATATTGGTAGTAAATGGGGTGTTTTTAAACTCCCCTAACAAAAAAAATCTGACATAATAACCTTTATAGTAGTGCTAATATTGGAAGAAAAAAAGGGGAAAAGAAAAGAAAAGAAATGAGAAAGGAAGAGAGAAATTAGAGAGAGACCTTAAGAGGGGGAGAGAAGGGGGCGTGGGAGAGAAGAGGGAGGAAGAAAGGGGGGACTATGAGAGAGGGCTGATCGTGGGAGATAGAGAGAGAGAGAGAGAGAGAGAGAGAACTGAAA
>MVGT01000618.1:66293-148150 GCA_002174775.1 Macleaya cordata | reverse complement strand
TAAACCGATATTCATAATAATCCTTAGGTTAGTATTTTACTACCAGTCACATCCTTAAGGATTATTATTTCTTAATCCTTGTGCCTCATTCTGTGCAGACTAATTATTATTCTAATAATCTCAGAAAAGATCACTGGCCAGTCTAGAATAATAATTCCCACAGATGAACAAGGGAATATCAAACTGAATGTGGATTTCTTATTGAACCAAAATATTCTCACTTTGTAATTATGTCCATCCATCTTGTCCAGAATATTGGATCACGTTTACGTCTCTGACCTCACTGATTGACAAAACAAAATGAACATAATATACAAGCAAGGTATATTTTAATTCTCAGAATTGAGGTTTAATGCAACAATGGTCTCCATGGAATTTTAGTTATTCAGTGACATGAAATGACAGAATTCCATGCTGACCAGTTCGATCTAAACTTGTTAAATCAATGCATTGAACTTAGGAGTCAACACTCCGGTGACAGAGATATATCACACGATTAACCAATGCATTATAGTTTATTGTCAACAGAATCGTGATCTAATAAACTACGAACAATGTATTAATGAACTATATCTCCCACATGCATGCAACTAGTTCATCTACGTAAACTCATTATTATTATTATGCATGCAAAATTAATAAACTATTTATTAACACATAAAATGTCATTTCAATTGTTTTAGGGCATAAACCCAACAGGTGGGTCTTCTCATTCTCTCTCCTCTCTTTTTTACCTCTCTTTCGGTCCTCTCTTTGCCTCTCTTTTTGACTATTCTCTCCCTTTCTGTAATTTTTAGGTGGTTGGCGGTGGAGGTGATGTGTTAGTTTAGTTTACACCTTCATTACCTCCTTAGTGAAAAGAAAAAAGAAAAAGTTAAAAGGGTGATTTTGGACTAAAAGCCCATTTAACTTGTTAACATCCCCCTCTCCCTAACATTTTTGAAGAACTCCTTTAATAGTACTCTAAACGTATTATTAATTCTAAAAATTGAATGCGATTTGTGCATGATTTTTATGACCATATTAGAATCTAAAATCCAAGTAATGACCTTTATTCTTTATGTAATTACCATAAACAGGTTACAAATACAATTACTTAATATAATATTTTTTGATAGATTTATATCTTTTCATAGATATTTATTTCTAATATTTTCAATAAAACAATTTCAACAAAATTAGTGTATTTAAATGTATTATTCTAAAAATTGAATTTAATTTGTGCATGGTTTTTACGACCATATTAGAATCTAATATCCAATTAATGACCATTATTCTCTATGTAATTACCATAAACAGATAACGGATACAATTAACTAATATAATATTTTTTGATAGGAAATTACCTCATATAATTATTAAATTATCATAATTAATTAAGAATATAATTTCTTGCAAATATAATGTAGCAATATAATTTCCTGCAAATTTAGAGCATAAAATTATTAGTGCATAAAGAATAACCATTAGTTACAGAAAATTATATTCTTAATTAATTACGGTAACTTAATAATTATATGAGGTAATTTTCTATCAAAAAATATTATATTAGGTAATTTTATCTGTTACCTGTTTAAGGTAATTGCATAGAGAATAATGGTTATTAATTAGACATTAGATTCTAATATGGTAATAAAAATCATGCACAAATTGTATTCAATTTTTAGAATAATATGAGTAAATGCATGAATTTTGTTGAAATCATTTTTTTAAAAATATTAGAAATAAATGTCCATGAAAAGATATGAATCTATTAAAAATTATTATATTAAGCAATTGTATCGTTACCTGGTTATGGTAATTACATAGAAAATAATTGCCATTAATTGGATATTAGTCGGATTCTAATATAGTCATAAAAATTATGCACAAATTACATTCAATTTTAATAATAATACAATTAAATCACTACTAACAAAGGAGTTTTGGGGACAGCTTCTTAGGGATATTTTTTTTAAATCATTAGGGACTGTTTTAAATTGGTCGTCCCTATTAAGCAATTTTTAAGGACGATTTTTTCTTGAGATGTCCCTAATGGTAGATTATTAGGGACGACTTTTGTCCGTAGGTAATAGCATTACGCTTAATGCTTTTTTGACCGAAAAATTGGCTTCTAGGGACAGTTTAAAATTCGTCGGCAATACCTATATCAAGGACAATTTTTCTTAAAATATGTGTTGGTATTGTGGAAAATATTGCGCGGGTTTTTTTTCCGATACTTCAATGTTTTCGATAAAAACGTTTTTGGACAAATTTTTTACGTGGGGGACGATTTGACCTGAAAATCATCTTAGCAAAAAATGAAAAACCCCTATTTAATTTCTCTTCCTCAAGCTCTATCTGGCTCTCTATTGTCTCTCAATCAATCCCTCTTTCTCACTTCGCGAGCTCTCTCTCCATCTATTTCTAACAGTCGATTTTTCCACACCACAACCATGATCACAGCAGCAACACTACTAATTTCTTCTCTCCTCCATGCACTATTAGAAATAAATGTCTATGAAAAGATATAAATCTTTCAAAAAATATTATATTAAGTAATTGTATTTGTTACCTATTTATGGTAATTACAGAAAGAATAATGATCATTAATTGAATATTGGATTCTAATATAGTCAGAAAAATATGCACAAATTGCATTCAATTTTTAGAATTAATAATACATTTAAAAGCACTCTGAGAGAGTAAAGTGCCACGTGGATAGATGAGCACGCCACGTCAGACGCTTCTGCTATAGTAATATAGTATATGATCAAATTAGTCCATGCAGCTATTATTTGAAGTTTAGAATTTGGAAATTCGATTATATAATTTATAGTAGAATAAATTAAAATAATTAATTATTATTTTAATAAATTATAATAGAATCTAAACCCATGTCAGACGCAATTATTTATAACTCATTCCAAAATTTCTAACCTGTAACACACCAAATTCTGTATCACGGGCCATCTTCTTTAATAACCCAGAACTCACGGTGTTAAGTCGAAAAATAAACTAGTTTAGTCATCACAATAAATATATATAAAAACAAGCACACTTAATTCATATAAACACACCCGATGATAGTTATCACATGGTGAAATAGTACATCACCAATAATTCAAGCTAGTAGGACAAATAAAACATAGAAAATATAAGTTCCACAGTTTCAAACATTTAAACATAACATGAGACACGAAGCTTTAAATCATCACTCCTTTTAATCATTCTATTCTTGTATATTCGGCACATCTCCAGCATTTAAGAAATCTGTAGGATTATCAACAACAGTGAGATAACTCAATAGGTTCATCTCCCCACCCCTAGTGGGCAGCGGCTAAACAGTAAGCGATAAAACACCAAATAAGTAGTTAATAAAAATTCTCAAGTAAAGAAATGCTTCGAATGACCACGAGGCGTATAATCATGAAAAAATATAATCTTATAAAAATTTTCCGATTTTGATCCTTGGTCTTTCGGAAACCACATTACCCATTCCGATTTTGATCCATGGTTCGGGAACCACAACCATCGATGGTGGAGTATTAAACTCCAAGGAAAAATCACTGTCCCGGTCAATAAGGGTGTTTCATCGAGCCTTCGCTCTTATGGAATTCAGATCCCATATTAATGCATCATGAATATGTTAACCAAAACCTTTCATATTCTTTGGATCTTATTTCAAAATCGAGTTCAAAACCAATAATACTCGAGTAACTATAATACATCCTGTCACCAAGAAGTTGGGTTAATGCAATAACGTAATAATTCATTTAACCTCGAAATAAACCATCACGATGAGAATATGAAAATTTGACACCAAATCTGTCCTTGGAATTCTAAAATTCGTCGTTTTAGACATCAAAACAGTTTCGTGAGTAACAAGCATAAATGGAATTCGAAATCCAACTTAAATTCAAAAGAAACCGTTAAGTATAAAAGGGCTCATTAAATTTACAAGATTACACCTTTGTGCTAGTAAATATTGGCCACAAAAAGTTTATCCTTAACATACACAAACAGATTGAGGAGTTAAATAACAAGAGGAGAACCAAAAGACGATTTTTAGGCGTATTACATAAGAATAAGGGTTGTACATAAGGTTAATTTAAGAGATCTAATAAACTAACTAAACAAACTCTAAAAATGCTCAAATTTATATTAAAGCTAGATATATGTGTCATGAAAGTATAGGAACTGAAATCACTCTATTCAGAATTATACAAAGGAAGTTATACCTATTTTTGTACCAGCTGTGCAATAAAACCGAGAATTCAGATTTTTGAAATGCGTAGTTTAATGAAAACAGTCGCTGTGGATTATTTACAAATCGAATTTTGGTGATTCCAAAAGCATTAGAAAGATAACAGATAAATGTATAATTCTTATTCATAGCATTAAACCAGAAAGTAAATCAATATAGAAGAAAAATATCAATCTTTAGGACTTCCTCAGTAAAATTGATTTTATCAAAACTCAAAGGTAACTTTCCGAATTAAAAATATATAGTAAATAAGCTCCAAAAATTATAAAATTTTTACAAGAGATACTTATATATGTTAAAAATATGTGAGAGTTGGAATCACTCAATTTGGGACTATAACGAAGACGTTATAGTCAATATAGTAGTGACTATGCAGTAAAAACGGGAATTTACAATTTCATATCGAAAATACAAAAAAATCAGTTCATTGTTGTTAGTAAAACTAACCTAAAAACAGATCTATTATTTGTGTAAAATAAGTCCAATAATTATTCCATTAGTTGTGGATAAACCAACTCAAAAATTAGTCCAAAACTTAAGCTTTCATGGATACCTAAATTAAGAACAATTATATGCTTAAAATCTTAAAATCATGATTAATACATATGATATACAATTTATAACATATGATGCAATCCAATAATAAAAACTTATCATGCATACATATATCTTAAGAGATGAACATTTTCATAAAATTTCAAACATAGTAATCGATAAAACATCCCACTAGAAATGGTTCAATGAGACCTACCTTTGATAGCTAGAAATTATCCAAGAGGGTGGTGATCTTCTCAAATTCTTCTTCTCTTAATTTTCCTTCCTCTCTTCCTATTTCTCTCTTCTCAATTCTCTCTTAACTTCCACCATATTTTTCTTCACAAACTACCTCTTTATATAGGTGAAAATAGAATCTAAGGTGGTGGATGAAAATAAAAATTAATGGTGGTGGATTAGCCATTATAATGGTGGACTAGCCATTACTTAGTGGTGGTGGACTAGCCATTATAATGGTGGACTAGCCATTATAATGGTGGTAAATTTATTATTATTATTTATTTATCAATTTATTTTATTTTATTATATATATGTAGATAATTATTTTGTGACTTTAACTTAATTTCTAAAAACAAAAGAAAACATATGTATTTGTAGATATGTATTTAATAAGTATATTCTAATATATAGGTATACATGTAGATAAGTTTATCACATATTTATACACACACACACACACACACACACACATATATATATATATATATATATATACATTAATTATATAAGTAGTTAGTGAATAGTAAAATTACCTCTTAGCACACATGCAACAAAATAATACCTATGGGTCATTGGGCCAACAAAAATATAAGGGTTAAATTTTGTTTTTTTTTTTCGGGGTGTTACATCCTTCCCCCCTTAAAGGAATTTCGTCCCAAAATTCCGTACATACCTTCGAGTATAGCAGGATACTTCTCCCGAATCTCAGATTCGAGTTCCCATGTCGCTTCTTCGACGTTGTGGTGCCTCCATAACACCTTAACTAATTTTATTGTTTTGGTACGTAGTACCTGCTCCTTAGTATCCAAGATTTGAAGTGGTGTCTCCTCATAAGATGCATCATCGCTGACCTCTAGGTCTTTCCAGTCAAGTACATGTGTGGGGTCTGGTTCGTATTTCCTGAGCATTGAAATATGAAAGACATCGTGAACATTTCCCATCTGGACGGGCAAAGCAAGTTGGTAGGCAACTACACCGATGCGTTTGAGAATCTCAAATGGTCCGACAAATCTAGGTGCTAACTTTCCCTTGCTGCCAAAACGTGAAATACCCTTCCTGGGGTTCACCCGAAGAAAAACATGGTCGCCCACACTAAATGTTAAGGGCCTTCTTCGACCGTCTGCATAACTTTTCTGTCTGCTCTGAGCTGTTAATAGTCTTTGGCGTATAATCTGGATCTTTTCTGTTGTTTCCTAAACGTAGTCTGGACCCAACATTCTATGTTCTCCAACCTCAGCCCAACATACTGGCGATCTGCAGGGTCGACCATACAGTGCCTCGAAAGGTGCCATGCCAATACTTGCTTGGTGACTATTATTATGCGAGAATTCCGCCAATGGAAGTTGATCATTCCATCCTCCTTTAAAGTCCAAAGCGCAAGCCCGTAACATATCTTCAAGGATCTGTATGACACGTTCTGATTGGCCGTCTGTCTGTGGGTGAAAAGCGGTGCTAAAAGATAAGTCGTACCCATGGCTTTTTGGAAACTCTTCCAGAATTTGGATGTAAAGTGTGGGTCGCTGTCAGACACTATAGATAGAGGTACTCCATGGTATCTTACTACTTCTCGAACATACAACTGACTTAAGGTGCCCAGAGTATCAGTTTTTTTGATAGCTATGAAATGTGCTGATTTCGTCAATCGATCGACGATAACCCACACTGTGTCACGCCCTTGTGCAGTTTGTGGTAGTCCGGATACGAAATCTATTGTGATGTGTTCCCACTTCCATTCAGCTATAGGTAAGGGTTGCAACAACCCTGAGGGTTTCCTATGGTCTATTTTGACTTGCTAACAAGTTAAGCATCTTGATACATACAAAGCCACATCCCTTTTCATGCCACTCCACCAGAATTGCCTTCGTAAATCCTGGTACATTTTTGATTCACCAGGATGAATTGAATATTTAGACTTGTGAGCTTCATCCATAGCATCTTTCCTTAATTCACCTATATTGGGTACACATAACCTTCCATGGAAACTAAGTCCACCATCTGCTTGTATAGTCCAACCTTCTGTTCCAGAGCCAGCATTGATCTTAGCATGGATGTCCTCGAATCTAGAATCAGTATGTTGAGCTTCAACGATCCTTTGTAATAGTACCGGTTGAGCCAAAACGTTGAAGGCACAAACCTTTGCTTCCTTGTCTTCTAAACGTAATCTTTCAATTGCTTCATAAAGTTGCCAAGTGTGCATACCTAAATAAGCTAGAGATCCACAAGATTTCCTACTTAGTGCATCAGCAACAACGTTAGCCTTACCTGGATGGTAATGCAACGTGAATTCGTAATCTTTAAGAAATTCCATCCATCGACGCTGCCTCAGATTAAGATCTCTTTGTGTGAAGATATATCGTAGGCTCTTGTGGTCGGAATAGATTTCGAACTTCTCTCCGTAAAGATAATGCCGCCAAATCTTGAGTGCGAAGACGATGGCTGCCAATTCTAGGTCATGAGTTGGATAGTTCTGTTCGTGCACCTTCAGTTGTCTTGATGCGTAGGCAACAACTCGTCCTTGTTGCATAAGCACACAACCGAGTCCCTTCAAGGAAGCATCACTATAAATGATATACCCTATTCCACTCTCTGGGGTAATTAACACAGGTGCTGAAGTCAACTTTTCCTTCAACATTTGAAAGGATTCTTCACACTCGTCATTCCACACGAACTTCACGCCCTTCTTAGTCAACTTAGTCATTGGTGCTGCTAAGCATGAAAAACCCTCTACAAATCTTCGGTAATAGCCAGCTAAACCAAGGAAGCTGCGAATTTCGAATACGTTCTTCGGTCTTTCCCATTTCAGCACAGCTTCGATCTTAGTAGGGTCCACTCGAATACCATCTCTTGTCACGACATGACCCAAAAACTGGACCTCCGATAGCCAGAAGTCACATTTACTTAGCTTTGCATACAACTGATGCCCTCTCAGTGTTTGTAGGGTGATTTTTAGATGTTCTGCATGCTCTTCATAAGTCTTTGAGTAAACCAAAATGTCGTCCACAAACACCACAACAAACTTGTTGAGGTATGGCCTGAACACACGATTCATCAGATCCATAAATGCTGCTGGAGCATTGGTGAGTCCGAAAGGCATCACAAGAAATTCGAAGAGTCCGTAACGAGTTCGAAAAGCAGTCTTCGAAATATCGTCCTCCCGTACCCGTAATTGGTGATATCCAGACCTTAAGTCGATCTTTGAAAAGTATTGTGCTCCTTTAAGCTGGTCAAATAGATCGTCAATCCTTGGTAGTGGGTACTTGTTCTTAACTGTTACTTGATTTAGTCGTCGATAGTCGATGCACAAGCGGAGAGTTCCATCCTTCTTCTTAACAAAGAGAACAGGCGCACCCCAAGATGAGGTACTCTCCCTAATAAAACCACGTTCCTTTAATTCTAATAATTGTTTGTCTAGCTCCTTGAGTTCAACAGGTGCCATCCTGTACGGTGGCATGGAGATCGGTGTCGTCCCGGGAAGAAGTTCGATTATGAATTCCATCTCTCGTATTGGAGGTAATCCTGGTAACTCTTCAGGAAAGACATCCATGAATTCTTCGACCACCGGGATACGCTTAGTGATGGTATCGTTCTTATCATCACTTAGTTCTAGCTGAGCGAGGAAGCCTAAACTACAAAGGAGTTTCGACTTCTGGTGATGGTGTCCCAAAGAGGTGAGAGAGTTGAGTGAATTTCTCGCACCATCAAACTGAAATGTGACACCTTCTCGAGAAGAGAAGGTCACTCTCTTCTTAAAACAGTCAAATATAGCATGGTATGTTGCAAGCCAATCCATACCCAGGATGACATCAAAGGTTGTCATCCCTAAAACGATCAGGTCCCCTACGAGTTCCTGATCGGCAATTCGAATAACACAAGCTCGACATACACGATTCAAGCATACACTCCCTATTGGGGTAGTCACACATAAAGAGGATTTAAGAGGTTCGGACTCTAATCCTAATAATATAACATATTGAGTCGATATGAAAGAGTGTGTGGCACCAGGGTCAAATAAGATTTTTGCCCATGAATTAAACAAAAGAAGTGTACCTTCCACTACTACATTATCCACGTCGTCATTAGTTTGGACTCTGCAAATGCCCTTCCTTGTTGGTTAGGTTGTGTTGGTCTCTGTTGGTTCTGAGGTCGTTGTTGTTGCTGCTGTTGATTGGGCCTTGAATACTGGCCCCCTTCACCTTGTTGAGGTTGTTGTTGTCTAAGTCTAGGACAGTGTTTGCGGATGTGTCCAGCCTGACCACACTCGTAACATTTCTTCGGCTGGGAGTTATCCCCATTCTTATCTTGTGTATTCTGTCCCAGAGTTGGATTTGGCCTTTGTCGCTTGAAGGAATCCTTCCTATTGTTGTCTCTCTTCCTAGCATGGATTTTCTGGGATTCCTCATGCTCGCGCTCGACGACCAGTGCTCGTTCGACAATTCCCCCGAAACTAGTAAGTAGAAAAGGTGCAACTCTACTACGGATACCAGGCCTCAAGCCTTCTTGGAATTTGAAAGCCTTAAGTTCCTCTGTGGCGACGAGTTGTGGAGCATAGCGTGACAGTTCCTCAAATTTTGCTTCATATTCTGCTACCGTCATATTCCTCTGAGTGAGCTGTAGAAATTCTCCCATCTTGTTGTTCCGTGAGGCAAGTGGGAAGTACTTCTCTAAAAATATTTGCTTAAATGCTGGCCATGTCATTCCACGTACCTCTTTTGTGCGCTTAGTCAATGACCACCAATGATTGGCCTCCTCAGTGAGTAAGTACACAGCAAGGTCCACTCGAAGCATGTCATCCACACGTAAGAAGTCCATTCTCTTCTCCAAATCAGCTAACCAGTTCTCAGCCTCGAGGGGATTTGTAGTTCCTTTAAACTTTGGAGGGTCATAGCGATGAAATTCTCGGATTATAGTCATCGTCCGAGTTTCTTCACTTAGTTCAGGTGAAACAAGAGGCCCTGACCTAGTCTCACGTAAGGCCTCAGTCATTTCGCGGAGAGCTTGAGCTAAGGCATCATCTTGATTTGCACCCCTTGCCATATCCTACAAGGATACAGTTGTGAGTACAACCAAATGATAATTGGTTCAATGGTCTTCAAACACTTGATTGCACATCATGCAAAAGCTTATTTTATTTAGTACTAGAAGATCCATTATTTTAACACAACCACACAATATTATAACTATGATTAAAGCTAGTATATATGTGAATGGGTATAGATCACTTTTCTAAAATCTCCTCAGATTTAAAGTTGTTACGCCGATTTCGAATGTAACTAAAAGTCCTCCTATTGTCATCCTAATAATCGATTTGATCTTGAAAAAGATTAAAAAATTCAATTGGGTTTTGTTCCTTGCCCAACTTTACCTTCAGTTTAAGTGGTCGGCCACCAGTAATTTTCTTGACAGAAGTAATCTCCGTCAAACTTCTATCAGGAATCCAGAAGCTAATAGATCGATTATTTCTGGATAGAAATTCCATGTTCTAAGATAGTAGGTTCTTAGTTCTAACCACTTTAATCCTCACTTAGGATTTAGGCATTGGGAGTCACGGGTATCCACCGAGTCAACCACGCCACATGTTCTAATTCCAATCGGTAGGCTGAGTTTCGACACCGAGGGTTAAATTTCTAGAGTTAGCAAGTAGAGAGAATTGCTCGTCCTCTATTATACATGCTTATATACAAAAACAAACAAACAAGTCAAGAAATCAAATGACACACATACAAAATTCAGTGTTAGGTTTTAGTATATAAAAATTAGGCAAACAACAAGTAAGCATAGCAAAACTCATCCTATAGGACCACTTAGATTTAATACCATTCCTCTGATACCAAGTTGTAACACCCCAAATTCTGGATCACGGGCCATCTTCTTTAATAACCCAGAACTCACGGTGTTAAGTCGAAAAATAAACTAGTTTAGTCATCACAATAAATATATATAAAACAAGCAAACTTAATTCATATAATTATTAGCAAACTTAAGATAAACACACCCGATGATAGTTATCACATGGTGAAAAGTACATCACCAATATTTCAAGCGAGTAGGACAAAATAAAACATAGAAAATATAAGTTCCACAGTTTCAAACATTTAAACATAACATGAGACACGAAGCTTTAAATCATCACTCCTTTTAATCATTCTATTCTTGTATATTCAGCACATCTCCAGCATTTAAGAAATCTGCAGGATTATCGACAACAGTGAGATAACTCAATAGGTTCATCTCCCCACCCCTAGTGGGCAGCGGCTAAACAGTAAGTGATAAAACACCAAATAAGTAGTTAATAAAAATTCTCAAGTAAAGAAATGCTTCGAATAATTACGAGGCGTATAATCATGAAAAAATATAATCTTATACAAATTTTCCTATTTTGATCCTTGGTCTTTCGGAAACCACATCACCCATTCCGATTTTGATCCTTGGTTCAGGAACCACAACCATCGATGGTGGAATATTAAACTCCAAGAGAAAATCACTGTCCCGGTCAATAAGGGTGTTTCGTCGAGCCTTTGCTCTTATGGAATTCAGATCCCATATTAATGCATCATTAATATGTTAACCAAAACCTTTCATATTCTTTGGATCTTATTTCAAAATCGAGTTCAAAACCAATAATACTTGAGTAACCATAATACATCCTGTCACCAAGAAGTTGGGTTGATGCAATAACGTAATAATTCATTTAACCTCGAAATAAACCATCACGATGAGAATATGAAAATTTGATACCAAATCTGTCTTTGGAATTCTAAAATTCATCGTTTTAAACATCAAAACAGTTTCGTGAGTAACAAGCATAAATGGAATTCGAAATCCAACTTAAATTCAAAAGAAACCGTTAAGTATAAAAGGGTTCATTGAATTTACAAGATTACACCTTTGTGCTAGTAAATATTGGCCACAAAAAATTTACCCTTAACATACACAAACAGGTTGAGGAGTTAAATAACAAGAGGAGAACCAAAAGATGATTTTTAGGCGCATTACATAAGAATAAGGGTTGTACATAAGGTCAATTTAAGAGGTCTAATAAACTAAATAAACAAACTATAAAAATGCTTAAATTTATACTAAAGGTAGATATATGTGTCATGAAAGTATAGGAACCGAAATCACTCCATTCAGAATTATACAAAGGAAGTTATACCTATTTTTGTACCAGCTATGCAATAAAATCGAGAATTCAGATTTTTCAAATGCGTAGTTTAACGAAAACAGTCGCTGTGGATTATTTACAAATCGGATTTTGGTGATTCCAAAAGCATTAGAAAGATAACAGATAAGTGTATAATTCTTATTCATGGTATTAAACCAGAAAGTAAATCAATATAGAAGAAAAATACCAATCTTTAGGACTTCCTCAGCAAAATTGATTTTATCAAAACTCAAAGGTAATTTTCAAAATTAAAAATATATAGTAAATGAGCTCCAAAAATTATTAAATTTTACAAGAGATACCTATATATGTTAAAAATATATGAGAGTTGGAATCACTCAATTTGGGTCTATAACGAAGAAGTTATGGTCAATATAGTAGTGACTATGCAGTAAAAATGGGAATTTACAATTTCATATCGAAAATACAAAAAAATCAGTTCATTGTTGTTAGTAAAACTAACCTAAAAACAAATCTATTATTTTTGTAAAATTAGTTCAATAATTATTCCATTAGTTGTGGATAAACCAACTAAAAAATTAGTCTAAAACTTAAGCTTCATAGATACCTAAATTAAGAACCATTATATGCTTAAAATCTTAAAATCATGATTAATACATATGATATACAATTTATAACATATGATGCAATCCAATAATAAAAACTTATCATGCATATATATATCTTAAGAGATGAACATTTTTATAAAATTTTAAACATAGTAATCGATAAAACATCCCACTAGAAATGGTTCAATGAGACCTACCTTTGATAGCTAGAAATTATCCAAGAGGGTGGTGATCTTCTCAAATTCTTCTTCTCTTAATTTTCCTTCCTCTCTTCCTATTTCTCTCTTCTCAATTCTCTCTTAACTTCCACCATATTTTTCTTCACAAACTACCTCCTTATATAGGTGAAAATAGAATTTAAGGTGGTGGATGAAAATAAAAATTAATGGTGGTGGATTAGCCATTATAATGGTGGACTAGCCATTATAATGGTGGACTAGCCATTATAATAGTGGTAAATTTATTATTATTATTATTTATCAATTTATTTTATTTTATTATATATATGTAGATAATTATTTTGTGACTTTAACTTAATTTCTAAAAACAAAAGAAAACATATGTATTTATAGATATGTATTTAATAAGTATATTCTAATATATAGGTATACATGTAGATAAGTTTATCACATATTTATACATACACACACACACACATATATATATATATACATTAATTATATAAGTAGTTAGTGAATAGTAAAATTACTTCTTGGCACACATGCAACAAAATAATATATATGGGTCATTGGGTCAACAAAAATATAAGGGTTAAATTTTTTATTTTTTTTTTCGGGGTGTTACATAACCCATCAAGAAAAGCTAAAATTTAATTTATAAATTACATAAAAGTGACCATTATACTTCAGGAATAAAAAAAATAGAGGAAAGAGAGGGAGAAATACTTTATAATGTTCAACAGTTAGGTATAAATGAATCTTTGTAACTCATTCGGTAGAATTCAAATTCTCCAAATGCTGCAAATCAAAGTTGAAAAATACAAAAATTAACACACGCATCTTGAAGCCAATATCAAGTACTATTCAAAGCATATTGAGAATGTAATTTATCATACTTAATCATATGTGTCATAGTATTGTGATGGAAATCTATCAAACAATCTATACTAAAGCAAAAAATCAAATTTACAGATAAACTAAAAAACAATGATACTAAATTTCTTTCTGAATTAAAAAGAATAATACTATTTGTTTGTGGATTAAAACATCGACTCAAAGTTTTTTCATTTCCTTTCTTTGTCTTATTTATAAATTTGAAAAATAAAATTAATACGAAATAATATAGAACTTGCCAAAATAAACTATTTTAGATATACCGAACATCAAACTATAGATTAAGAATATCCAAAACATTTCGGTAATGTTCTAATAAATATGTTTCCACTGGCCTATGCATTGCAACCTGACTTGAAATTTTTTTTTCTAAAATCAATAAAAAATTTTAAAAAAATATATTAAAAAGTAAAATAAAAAATAATTAATTTAAACATTCATTATTCAGTATATATAAATATTTTCAAAATAGAATCTCCATTATTTGAAATATACAAATTGTTATCGACAACGCATAACCAACCTTTTTTCAAATAGTAAAATATTGATCGTGATAGAGCAATCAAATGGAAAAGAACTTAGATGTCTACCCTATCATATATCGTCAAAATGAAAAGAAAAACTCAGGTTATAAAATCAAATAAAATTAAATAATCAAAGAGATTAAAAGAAGCTAATAGAACCTCTATTTTGGGGGCTAAATAGTGTGAAGCTTAAGTTGAGTTTGCTTTTGCTCATAATCTATTTCTATTGTAGTAATCAGAAACCAATACAAAATAAATGAACCAAATTTATTAGTAATAAATAAAATAATTGTCAATATTCTGAAACCACACTGTATTTTTAAGAACCTGAAATCATGTATAGAATCTTTTCTATATATTAATATTTTTTCTCATTAAATAAAAACGTGTAAGTATAACAAATGTTATTAGTATTTCTAATTACTAATATAGTAATTGAGCATAATTAATAATGAATTTAGATAGAAATAATGTACCACTAACTTTAAAAATAAAAAAATAATTATTCATTTTATTGTAAATGTGAGAAGAGAGAAAGTTAAGGGATGAGAGACATTTTGAAGATTTGTATATTTAAGAAAGAGATATAAGAGAGATAATTAATGTAGGAGGAAATTAAGGAGAGAGATTTTATTTAAATAATAGAATAATAGATAATAGATAAAATATTTTAGAGAGTGAAAGTGCTAGAGAGATTAATATTAGATTGAAATTTAAAGGAGATAAAACCAAATGTGAGAGACTTAATATTGATATTATAATTAGTATGTGTCAATTATACAGCTCAAAATAAAATATTTGTAATGCATATAGAGCACCATAGAATGCATTAATGACAGGTTATTGATAGTATTCAATTGGATTTGAGATGAGAGATAGAATTTTAGGAATTAAAATAACATTTGATTTGTTATTAATCGATAGAAACTGGTGACATGGACAAAATTTGTTGATGTGGCACTCTGAGAGAATAGAATGCCACGTGGATAGAAGAGATCGCTACGTCAGACGCTTCACCCAGTGTAATATAGTATAGTGTTGAGCACATAATTATTGCATAATTACCTCTTAATTTATATTAGTTAGCGCTCGCTTACTATCATTCTAATTATTTTTATACCTTTTTGTAAAGAACAGGAGTACAAGTACGTCAATGCGTTGAATCGATGAATTTTGGTTCAAGCAGTTGGGCCACTAATGGCACACCAAAAGTTGATAGTGGGGCCACCAACATAAGTACACGTGTGACACGTGTAAGAGCTTGATTTAGTTGCAAGATTAAAGAAAATTGGATGACATCGGCATAATGTCATCAAAACTTTAATTCTTGCCATGTTAGTATGTAGAATTTGAGTGAGGGACCCCCCAAACTAATTTTTGGCGGATCACCTTATCATTTGGAAATGAAATTTTGGATTTCCTCTTTGTATCTCCTTATATTTGGTAGACCCCACCATATATTCTCCAAATCAATCCAATTGAATCATATTATGAGACTAATTTTGGTTTCAATTAAATTGATTCTCTTTGTTCATGTAGTATCAATTTGACCCACTATTCTTTGGAAAGAAATTCACCATCCACATCTATTCCAACTCAATCTAAGGTATTTCTTGTAAAAAGAAAGCATCACCTTACCATCTCTTCTTACCTTAATTATGGGGATGCTTTATGAGATTCTTTCCATCTTGAAGATATTCGATGGGACTAATTAATACTCTAATCATGGAAACTATATGTAAGGAAAGCTATTTAAAGAGGTGAAAGGAGAAGGCTTAAGACATATTGTGAACTACTATTGAGAGTGTTATTGTAAAGTGAGAGAGAGATAATTTTTTAGTAAGAAAGCTTTATTTTTGTGGAGAAAAAGGGTATAGAAAGAAGACGTGGGCTTTGTACTTGTAAGTTCTCAATTAATTAATAGAATTTTCTTATTATATTCTTAGTCTTATAATAACAATTGGCTAGATTCCTCCACTAAGGTTGAGGATGAAGCCTTAGTTTAAGTATTTAATTGTTCCTAATTATTTCTCCCTTGTTTGAACATGAAAGGTTTTAAATAATCGTACCTCAAATCTAATCTACATGTATGCCTTCTCTATTTAATTTCTCTCTTATCTTCTATTTGATCTTATATTTTTTAGTTTGATATACTATTCTTGGATTTAGTTCCTTGATAGTACATGCTTATGATTGGCATGATATTTAGGGTTGATTTCTTTTAAGGTGAAGTGGATTATTATTTTGATAAAATCTAAAACTAAAAAGAACAGTTAAAGTTTTATTTTCCAAAGCTTATTGATTAAGTTCATTAGGTTTTGAGTAATAAGTTGGGGGAATGATTTCGAGAATTAAATGAAGTAAATATAATTGACTAAGATGGATTCCAAAATCTTAGCTCTCTTTAACTCAGTTTACAAAATCTTGATTTTGTTGCTCATATTTTAGAGTTATTAAATTAATTTAAATCACATCTCTTATTCACAAGGACTTGCGCTACACTAGTTTGCCTTGTTATTAAATTATTCTTACTTGTTCTTTAATCTTCGTATTTGACACATACTTGTCGTTGTCTCAGTAGACAACCGTGCGTTTGCGGTATATTTTTATTGAGTGAGAAATCACCACCAATCATATAGATAATAGATTATTACGTACAATTACTATATCTATTGGTGACAAATTGATATTGGGATATTTATATAGTAACTATTAATAATGTGATAGAATCAATTACTAGCTAATTAATACAAGTGTATATATTATTGCAATTACCATATATATTGGTGACGAATTAATATTAGGATATTTATATAGTAACAGGACAATTAGAATCTTAGATCCTATCATTCAAATTCAGTGACATAACTGGTTAACAAATTACGGAGAATGCCCAATTGATTCAGTATGAGTTTATTTTAGTCCGTTTAGTCTAAAAATGAAGTTTGGAAAGATTTTTCCTCTAACTACTTCAAAGTAATCCTTAACTAGGTGCATGTTAGCACCAACTACTTCTTTTTTAATTTTGCTTTTCACATAAAATTATCATAACTATAAAATACAAATCAATTTTTCACAAACTTCATATTTTTGAAAAGAATTCGTCGGGATCTTCGAAATGAGACCAGACAATAATACTTTTTCAAATATATGAATTTCATCAAAATTAGAATTTTAGTTGAAGTTTAAAAATAAAAAAGATAACTAACTTTATCTCTCCTACAGTTGTACAAGTTAGAAAAAGACAAAAAGGTGATTGAAAAAAATAATCAGGACAAAATAGGAACACTAAAAAGGAAGGACTGGACTAAATATATAGACTTTGAAAAGTTTAAAAGGGACCAAACAGACTCAAAAAAGCTTTAAAAAGGTATTTCAGCCTTATTGAAATTCTTGTGTACTAAATAGATTTAATAAAATATATATTGGATGGTTTGACCATTTTCTTAGCAAATTAATATGAACACATATCATATAACTAGGGAATATGCTATTATTTTAGAGTCTAGATCCGTGTACATCGTTATTCTTACATTGGTCGTGGGGCCCACATGGTGAGGAACCAAGGGTTGATTTTTTGTGAGAATGGTCTATAAGATGAGTAGAACATCTTACAAAAAATTATATCATTCTAAAATTTGTATCCCCATCAAAAATTGATCAGAGATTGATTAAAAATTAACGGTGAACAATGAACGATGAGAAAAATAGTCAATTTTTAATAGGGCTAGCACTTTTAGAATAGGATAATTTTTGGTGAGAATGATCTACAAGGTGAAGAAAATATTCTCAAAAAATATCAACCCTTAGATCAACCTCATGTAAGCTCCACATGCCACGGTATATGTAGAATGTACAAATAAAACTATATGCCTATCCGTTCTCATTATCTTAACAGTAACTATTAATTTTTTAGCAGTATTTAATATACATATATCTTCAATGGTAATTGTACTTTGTTGATCATGAAAAGGGAAAAAATAGGTGGATAAATCTTTACACTTTTTTTTTGTAATGTCAATAATAATTAGGGTTGTTAGGCGGGTTACTAGCTAGAGTTAGAGCTAAGGTTGCAAAAGTTGACCTGTATAGTAAACGGGTTAGGGCTAGGGTTGGGCTTTATAAACCCACCAACCCTAACTTTAGTAGCCCTAACCCTAGTCCATGGCCAAATCTAGTTAAAATACAGCATTACTTAAAATTTAAAAAAATGCCCCTCAACTAAATGCGTTCATTGGTACAGATCCAGCGTAAATAATATGTAAGAACCGGTATCCAATGATATATTATTGCTTGCATGTGGGCCATACAATGCCAAGTTACACGAATATTGTGAGTCCACCTGTTGGTCAGAATACATTCGCGCATCTTTGATCGGTAATCATAGTACACAAGATTTTTTCTCGGGTAATTTATTTTTAACCGCCGGCCACCACCACCACCTCCGGGGGGAAGAATTTAATTTTATTTAGAGGATGGTTATCTAAAAATAGGTTGATTGGAATACCTTATGGGTATAACCTTGTAACTCTATTGTACTTATTTTCCATTATTTAATAATAAAGGAAAAAAAATCTAAAAATAAAAAATATCCCAACCCATAAAAACACCCCAACAAAAATACAACTACCATCCCTACCTCCGGTCACCACCGCTAACCACCACCAACACATCCGACCACTACCTACTTTTTCTTCTTCTTCTTCTTCTTCTTCTTCTTCTTCTTCTTCTTCTTCTTCTTCTTCTTCTTTTTCTTCTTTTTTCTTCTTCTTCTTATTCTTCTTTCTTCTCCCCCCTCTTTCTCTCGTAGTCTCTCTCCCCCCTCTTTTTCTCTCCTCCCTCTTTCTCTCTACCCCTCTTTCCCTCATTGTCTCTCTCCTCCCTCTTTCTCTCTGCCCCTTATTTCTAACCTCTCTCTAACCTTTACCTCTCCAGATCTGATTTTTTTTCAGAACTTGGAGTTTTCTTTTTCTTTTTCAAGTAGCTCGTGGTGGTAGTAGTGATGCCCGATGGTGTAGAAAGAAGAAAGAAGAAGTGGCCGGTGGTAGAAGTAGACGACAGTTAAAGTGGTCGGTGGTGAAAGTGATCGGCGGCGAAACTGGCTGGTGGTAGAGAAGTGGTGAAGATGATGGTGATGTTTGTAGGGGTAGGGTATACTATTTAATTTTAGTAGGGTGAAGAAAGAAAGTTAGTGTTAGGTTAGTTTGCCCCCACACCACCCCGGTAGTAAAAATGACTAATAATTTGGATGGAGGATTTTAGACTAAAAACCAATTTAACTTGTTCATATCCCAAACATTTTGAGGAAATCCTTTAACAGCTCAGCTGCCTTTTTAAATTATTTCCCATACTATTTACACTAACTTAATTTCAAAATAGTCAAAAACTCCATTTTGGTGCACTTTTAGTTCTAGTTAAACTCTTATTTAATCTTTTTCTGTTATTATAAAAGTGTATAGGTGGAGGAGAGGAAAAAATAGTTATTGTTTTTGTTTTTAACTTTAAATTATTATTTCTTAAAATATAAATTAAATTTTAATAAAATTTAATATATTTAGAAAGCAATAGTCGAGATCCTCGGGATGAAATCATTCAACAATATTTAAAAAATAAAAATAAAAAATTATTACAGAATTGTTGCAAAAATATTTTTGCATGTTGTTTTTAATAACATATTTCGAAAAAATTAATATATTTCAAAAGAATTTGTTGAGATGTTCACTTCTTTTTTATGGTCTTTGTTATTGAAGCATGAAAATTTAAATTTAAAAAATTAATTAAAACGTGTTGAAAATGTAGTTTTCTGTTTTCAAAATGCAAAAATATTTTTGCATGTTTTCTATGTTAAAGTAGTAGTTTGTTTATTTGTGCAAAAATATTTTTGGAAATGTAAAATATTGCAAACATATTTTTACATACAGTTTTTAATAACATAATTTGACGAAATTTATATATATTTAAAAACACTCGTCGAGATCTTCACTTCATCTTTTGATGTTACTGATTTTGAAGCATGAAAATTTTGAATTTGAATCCAATTTAGATAAAAAAAACTAGTTAAAAGCATAATTTTATACTAATGCAAAAAAATAAATTTGTATTTTTTTAAAAAAAAGTATTGTTAACTAGTAGTTGGTGCTAATGTGCACCGAGAGTTAAGTATTATTTTGAGTTAGTTAGAGGGCAGATATGTATTTACACATTTTTTTAGAATTTTTGAAATATTTGTGTCATTTTTTTATAGAACTATTATTAAAATTGTGTTTTTGATAATTCTCTGTGAAACTCCTAGGCTTAGGTCTCTACACTAAACACTAATCTAAGTGTATATGGAAGAGGGGGTCAATATCTACCAATTCAAAATTTAATTCACAATGAATTCACAAAAACTAAAAATTGAAACAAACAACTATTGACTTATTCGATTCTCAAATGCGGAAATAAAATAGAATCAAATATTTCAATCTTGCACAAAAATCATTCACACATACAAGCATTCAACACAAATGATTTTTGTTGACGGGGAAAAACCTAACGAAAAAAACCCCGGGACCTAGTCCAGAAAATACCACTAAGAGTTGTGAGAAATCTTACAAACGTTCACATCGACAACATGAATCCCTCATGTAAACACTAACCTTGAGTTTCTTAAAACTCTCCCTATCTTATACAACTCCCCTATAATAACTTCTCTCCCCTTTTTGTAATGAAATCGACAAAGCCCCGATGGAGTAACGGAGAGGAGCATAAGACAGGAGGTTCACCATTCAACAAGTCAAAAGTATTCACAATGATAGATAAGACTTAAAGCATATAATGATAACCAACATATAAGATAATCCATAATAATTCATTTGAACCAAGATGAGACTTCAAACAAAGTTATGAACTGAAATAAACAAGCATAGTTATCTTATATCCAAAGCAGGATAAGAACGAAATGAAAGACTACACAAAAAACTAAGTAGTGTCCCAGTCTAATCATTCTCCTCACCACTTTTATCACCAGTTTCTTCTTTGGATTGCTAGGACAAACCAAACCCGATAAGACTAAGGAAATGATCGGGAGAAGAAAGGTGTGGTTCAACGCAATTCCTCGAAGAAGGTGACAAAATGTGGTCAGTCACCGGCTCAAATTTTCAAAGATCATAAAGAGCCTCTGGGGTGACTATAATAACCTTACCCAAGACAAAATATATGAAAGTAAAGGCAACAGAGTCAACAACATGCATATTTGTATAGAGCAGTTGTCTATCCTAGGGTAGGCAATCTTTGTTCCGTCTAAAAGGTCGAAGCTATGGAAACAATCAAGAGAATCTCGAATGTCGCTAAAAGTCATGCGTTAAAACTGAATCCTACGGTCTATTATAAGTGATCGCTTGAAGTAAGATAAGTTGAACCTTTTCAAACATGTATCGAAGTAAATTTTCTCTCCAGATACTAGCTGGGAATTTTTCAAAAATTCTATCATGGAAACCACATTTTCAACAAAAAAAACTCCCCCTAAATCGAATCATCTAAAAAAATCATCAAAAGAAACCAACAAGATTCGATAAAAACACACTCACTCTATACATGAACACAAGTGTTATGATTTAATCCCAACCACGTGAGAAACAATCACTGTGAGCCATACTATGAATCAAGACTATCAAGACGAGAAACTTTACACAAGTCCATGAAAGCATCATAAGCAACTGGCTTTCAAGAAGATATTCAAACATAAATAATAAAAACACAAGTTGAATTGATCATAAAATCCATCTAACAATGAAACGAGTGTGTGTGCAAGTGATGATGTCAAAAAATGTGAGAAGATCCTTTAAAGTTAATAAACATTAAGATTTTACTCTCTCTTCTCTATTCCAAACCGCACTAGTATGGAGGACGAATCACAATGCACGTTCCAAGTGGTTCAAGACCAACATGTTAAGGCATTTTCATGACGGTGTATTTTAAAATACACATAGCCCAAGAGTATGTATCATGACTCATCAAGACTACCCGAGAGCTTATTATTGATTTGTTATAGATTTACTCTCAAGGCACTGAGACTTGTCATGTGGTCACACTACGAATTAACATGCCACCAAGCTAAAATTCTTTTACGAGAACTTACTCTTTAGGTGGCACTACCAAACTCAAAATCTTTTATAAAAGCTTACTTGTAACACCTCAAATTCTGGATCACGGGCCATCTTCTTTAATAACCCAGAACTCACAGTGTTAAGTCGAAAAATAAACTAGTTTAGTCATCACAATAAATATATATAAAACAAGCACACTTAATTCATATAATTATTAGCAAACTTAAAATAAATATACCCGATGATTCACATGGTGAAATAGTTCATCACCAATATTTCAAGCTAGTAGGACAAAATAAAACATAGAAAATATAAGTTCCACAGTTTTAAACATCTAAACATAACATGAGACACGAAGCTTTAAATCATCACTCATTTTAATCATCCTATTCCTATGTATTCGACACATTTCCATCATTTAAGAAATCTGCAGGATTATCAACAACGGAGAGAAAACTCAATAGGTTCATCTCCCCACCCCTAGTGGGCAGCGGCTAAACACTAAGCGATAAAGCACCAAATAAGTAGTTAATAAAAATTGTCAAGTAAAGAAATGCTTCGAATAACCACGAGGCGTATAATCAAGAAAAATATAATCTTATACAAATTTTTCGATTTTGATCCTTGGTCTTTCTGAAACCACATCACCTATTCCGATTTTGATCCTTGGTTCGGGAACCACAACCATCGATGGTGGAGTATTAAACTCCAAGGAAAAATTACTATCCCGGTCAATAAGGGTGTTTCGTCGAGCCTTCGCTCTTATGGAATTCAGATCCCATATTAATGCATCATGAATATGTTAATCAAAACCTTTCATATTCTTTGGATCTTATTTCAAAATCGAGTTCAAAACCATCAATACTCGAGTAACCATAATACATCCTGTCACCAAGAAGTTAGGTTAATGCAATAACGTAATAATTCATTTAAACCTCGAAATAAACTATCACGATGAGAATATGAAAATTTGATACCAAATCTATCCTTGGAATTCTAAAATTCGTCATTTAAACTTCAAAACAGTTTTGTGAGCAACAAGCATAAATAGAATTCGAAATCCAACTTAAATTCAAAAGAAACCGTTAAGCATAAAAGGGTTCATTAAATTTACAAGATTACACCCTTGTATTAGTGAATATTGGCCACAAAGAGTTTACCCTTAACATACATAAACAGGTTAAGGAGTTAAATAACAAGAGGAGAACCAAAAGACGATTTTTAGGCGTATTACATAAGAACAAGAGTTGTACATAAGGTCAATTTAAGAGGTCTAATAAACTAAATAAACAAACTCTAAAAGTGCTCAAATTTATACTAAAGGTAGATATATGTGTCATGAAAGTATAGGAACTGAAATCACTCAATTCAGAATTATATAAAGGAAGTTATACTAATTTTTGTACCAGCTGTGCAATAAAACCGAGAATTCAGATTTCAGAAATGCGCAGTTTAACGAAAACAGTCGCTGTGGATTATTTACAAATCGATTTTAGTGATTCCAAAAGCTTTAGAAAGATAACAGATAAATGTATAATTTTTATTCATGGCAAACTAGAAAGTAAATCAATCTAGAATAAAAATACCAATCTTTAGGACTTTCTTAGCAAAATTGATTTTGTCAAAACTCAAAGGTAAATTTCAGAATTAAAAACATATAGTAAATGAGCTCCAAAAATTATAAAATTTTTACAGGAGATACATATATATGTTAAAAATGAGAGTTAGAATCACTCAATTTGGGTCTATAACGAAGACGTTATGGTCGATATAGTAGTGACTATGCAGTAAAAATGAGAATTTACAATTTCATATCCAAAATACAAAAAAATCAGTTCATTGTTGTTAGTAAAACTAACCTAAAAACAAATCTATTATTTGTGTAAAATAAGTCCAATAATTATTCCACTAGTTGTAGATAAACCAACTCAAAAATTAGTCCAAAACTTAAGCTTTCATGGATACCTAAATTAAGAACCATTATATGCTTAAAATCTTAAAATCACGATTAATACATATGATATACAATTTATAACATATGATGCAATTCAATAATAAAAACTTATCATGCATACATATATCTTAAGAGATGAACATTTTCATAAAATTTGAAACATAGTAATTGATAAAACATCCCACTAGAAATGGTTCAATGAGACCTACCTTTGATAGCTAGAAATTATCCAAGAGGGTGGTGATCTTCTCAAATTCTTCTTCTCTTAATTTTCCTTCCTCTCTTCTTATTTTTCTTTTCTCAATTCTCTCTTAACTTACACCATATTTGTCTTCACAAACTATATCCTTATATAGGTAAAAATAGAATCTAAGGTGGTGAATGAAAATAAAAATTAATGGTGGTGGATTAGCTATTATAATGGTGGACTAGCCATCATTTAGTGGTGGTGGACTAGCCATCATAGTTAGTAGTGGTGGACTAGCCATTATAATGGTGGTAAATCTATTATTATTATTTATTTATTTATTTATTCAATTTATTTTATTTTATTATATATATGTAGATAATTATTTTGTGACTTAAACTTAATTTCTAAAAACAAAAAAAAACATATGCATTTGTAGATATGTATTTAATAAGTATATTCTAATATATAGGTATACATGTAGATAAGTTCATCACATATTTATACATACTTATATGCATACACACACACATATATATAGATATATATATACCTTAATTCTATAAGTGGTTAGTGAATAGTAAAATTACCTCTTGGCACACATGCAACAAAATAATACTTATGGGTCATTGGGTCAACAAAAATTTAAGGGTTCAAATTTTTCGGGGTGTTATATTACTCTTTAGGTGGTACACCGAATTTAAAATCTTTTACGAGAACTCACTCTTGAGGTGTATAGCAACAAAAAAAAATTACCTGAAATATTACCTATTCCTAGGTTTATGTCTTAAACAATAAACACTAATTTAAGTGTATATGGAAGGGGATCAATATCTACCTATTTAAAAATTAATTCTCAATGCAAGCATAATAAGTAGAAATTGAAACAAACAAGTATTAACTTATTCGATTCTCAAATGCAGAAATAAGGTAGAATGGAATATTTCAATCTTGCACAAAAATTATTCACACATGTAAGCATTCAACACAAATGATTTTTGTTGACGGGGAAAAACCTAACCGAATAAACCCCGGGACCTAGTCCAAAAATTACCACTATGAGTTGTGAGAAATCTTACAACCGTTCACATCGACAGCACGAATCCCTAATGCAAACTCGACCGGTCTTTCTCCATGACTCGAATTCACGAATCGCCCCTTCGACGGTATGTGCGTCTCCAACTCAGAATCCACCAAGCTCCGCACTTGTTAGGTTGAATCCACAAGCTTCTTGTATGCCTCCAACTCAGAATCTACCAAGCCTCGTACTTGTATGCTCGAATTCACGAGCCTGCACCTTGCCGGATCTCCATCGACGAACTCACTGGAACTCCACCGGTGACTGTAATGGTGTTTGAAGATTTGGTGTTCTTCAACACTTTGTGGCTCTCATGCACGAATGA
The DNA here is from genome assembly GCA_002174775.1 of Macleaya cordata. Taxonomy (NCBI): domain Eukaryota; kingdom Viridiplantae; phylum Streptophyta; class Magnoliopsida; order Ranunculales; family Papaveraceae; genus Macleaya; species Macleaya cordata. The sequence continues at coordinate 122,171 of MVGT01000618.1, read as the reverse complement.
TATACAAGGTCTAGCTAAAATGAAAAGCCATATGAGAATAAATCTAAATCAACTCTCATAAAGAAGTTAGCTCAATCTCTCTCAAGATCTTGAAGCCCTAGTTATTGGAGAAGATGACTACAAGGAGTTTCTCAATGATTTCTCACTCTAAACTCTCTAACTCTCTTCCTCTTAGATACATTCCCTAAAATAGTTTGCTTCTCTTCTTTATATAGAGAAGGAGCAAAGCCTAAGGTCATTTGGGTCAAAAGCCCAAAAGAGTATAAAACCCCAGGCCAAAAATCGCACAGGAAAACAGCCCAGTTTTGCGGATGGCCTTGGTATCGATACCACTCTCAGTGAGTATCGATACCACCCTGATATACAGCATCAGGGAGGCCTAGTATCGATACTGCCTAGGGTTGGTATCGATACTGGTAGAGTAGTATCGATACCACCTTCAGAGGGTATCGATACCACCCTGCCCATAAGCTAGAAAAGCCTATAAAACGTGTCTAAATGGGTTTTAAATTTATCCTAGCTTATGTGGCTAAGTCCTAATACATTCTAACCACCTATGAATGATAATCAAGGTCACTTACCAACGTGTGATGAGTTCCGATGGTGAGTTGAGTCTGATAGCGTGCTTTCTCTTCGATTTTCGATGAAGTGTAAGTTTGCACGAAGGGTATAATCTAACTCTAACTCAAGCATAGACTTACAATTGAGTTCATTGTCTCACCATGAACATTGACAAACCCAAAGGGACCTTTCAAATCCAAAGGGACCTTTCATTACCAATAAAGCACAAGTGCTATAATAGCTCGTCCACACTAGTTTGGTTCGAAATAGTTCGAGAAAATTAACGAACATACAAACTAGGATCAAACAACACACATTCAATCAAACACACGATACAAACATAAGTTCAGAAAAATTTGAGTGAAATGTGTGAAGCAAGAAACATGAGATCTCAAAGTCTATTATCCAAAGATATTCAATAAATCCAAAAATTCATATCTCAAGAGCAAGTGATCAAGAACCTTATCTTAGATATTTAAGATGCATAAAAAAAAGATCACAGCGAAAATACACAGGTCAAGACTAAATCAAAGCACAAATGATCTGCGTGCAAAGCAAAGATACAACGAGAGAAAAACATGCATAAAGGCCATAAATTTTCAAAAACACGAAGTTTCGCAAAATTCCTCTTAGAGTGAGCAAAAATCGATGCAATATAATGCAATGCAAACTAGAAGAAACACACTCAACTACTTATTATGAGAGAAAGATAAGTAACAACAGGGATAGGAAAGTGAAACAAAGTAAGCTAAAGACAAGGAGACTACACCAATTTTCCTTCCAAGAATATCAAATGTCAAAGAATCTAGGGATTAGGAGAGGATATCAACAACTTATATCTCATTCGGCACATGCTCTTGATGAACATATTTTTTTCAACTAAGTCACGGATAAAGTGAAGCCTAATATCTATGTGCTCAGTTGTAGAGTGTTGAACATAAATCATGGTGATATCAAAAGTACAAGTGTTATCACAACAAATAATTATAGTGGCATGCTCAAAACTATGATCAATAATCATATGTAATATCTAAAATAATTAAGTGAAACACAAACCTGTTGCGATATCTCTGCCTCATTTATGGATAAGGATTGAGAGTCTTGCTTTTTGCTCTTTCTATCATCCACATTCCCATCCGAACTCGTATCGAAGTGGGTACAAATCTCAGAGTTAGTGTCCTTAGTGTACTAAAGTCCATACCTAAGAATTTCCTTACACTAAAGTCTTAATTTGTCAATTCCGAACAAAACCTATTCATAAAACGCAATGAAAGGTAAAAGACAACACTCCCTAAAAAAGATAGATACATTAAACTCTAGGAGATATTTTTATCTTGTTTCCTGCACATGTCCACAAGATACATCAAGGTACCATAGAAAATATGAATATAAATAAACAATAAGCTTACTCTCCCCCTTGATGAGTGCTAGAAGAATCTCTCCCCTTATATGATATATCTCCCATCACATACTCCTCCCCTTGTAAGGTCAAGAACGCACATTACTTCCCTTTTTTTATCACAAATAGACAAAGGATAGAAGACAAAAAAATTCAATGAGAAACGGAGAAAAAACAAGTAGAAAAACACAAACACAAACCAACCAACCATAAGAATAAATATCTAACTAGCTTTTATATTCAAGCAAAAGACAACAAGTAGATAGTTAGATAGACAAAAAAGAAGTATGGTGGAAGACAAGTAAATGACAAGTCACACAGTACAAAGTATCAAATCTAGCTAAGGTGAATCAAAGCTTTGATAAGAGAATGGAAGTACAGTGTGTGAGACTATCCTAGTTTCGAAAAGTAATGAATAAAATGCATATTGTTGGATAAATCAAGTATTAACCTAATGCACCATAATGAGCATGCATGCACAAATATATACAATGAATCAAGTTATGCAAACTCACAACACTCAACCCAAAAAAGTGTGAATGTAATACAGGGAAGAGTGAGAATACGAACCTGTAGAAAGTATTCTGCTTGATGTGGTTGACCATCAATTGTCACCACTTGTACATTACCTACCATGAAACACCCTTTCTCAGCTATGGATAATGATTAAGAGACTGCTCATTGCTCTACCTTTCATCTACATACTCAGCACAACTTGTATCAAAAATGACACACCCATTGAGATTTGTTGCCTTGTTCATTTTAAATTCTCTTGATCTTTCTTTCTTGTTTCTATTGATTTCTTCTGCACAATCACAAGAGATTCATCAAAAGAATTGAGTTTTTTAAGAGGAAAATCACCCATGAGAACCGAGAGAAACCAATGACCATGGTCAAGGAACTAAAACTAAGCACCTTGAGAAGGATTCAAAGACATTAGTTGCCTCGAAATTAGTAGAAATGACAAGCAAAATATACATTTCTACAACTTGTTATCTCATCCAATTCCGATGGTTGCATCCCCACAACTGTCATTGGGGATGTGAAGCTTTGCTCACTTGAGTTGACGGATGTTCAATGATGTCAACTTGTTTCTTCACCCATATCAGCTTCTTTTTCTTCTTTGGGACTTCAACCTTTGGTTTGGGTGTGGTAGCTTGCTTTACCTTGGTCTTTTTGCCTTGCTCCTTGACATATGGTTCCTTGCCATAAGTTGTTCTACTGCTGTTGGGATTCGCAAGTCTTCCAATCTCTCCAATCAAGGCTCTTGCTTTACCTTGAAGTAGCTTGAACTTCTTGAGCAAGTCCTTTTCTCTTTGAGAACAGTGGAGGTCTTCCAAGTTAATTTGCAAATATTTTGCAAGTGACCACGATATCTACAATATGAGCATGTGTGGATACTTTGTGGTGTTTTCATAATGCCTCTTGTCTTGTCTTGTGGCCTGGAAACTTTCTTTGGAGCTTGTTGCTTGCCAACTTGCTTTGTAGCTTGTTTGTCGGCTTGCTTACCTGCTCTCTTTTGAGGAGGATGAGGAGGACAAGGAGGAGTCTTAGATTTCACAAAGGTCGTCGACGTTGAGGTGCTAGCAACCTTACTTGGATCAAACCCAAGTCTCTTCTTGTCACCCGAATTCTTCGATCCTTTCAACATTGACACAAGGTTACTTGACCCATGATTGAACTTTATAAGCATCTCTTTAGACTCTTTCAACTAAGGAGAGATGTGACTCTTTCACTTTCCAGCACAAGCTCATTATTGATAAACTTAATTTCTTTTTCTTTTCCTTCAAGAATCTTTTCGCCTTCCACCTCTCTCTTGGAGGCTTCTTCCACTTAAAGGATTAAATCATTTTTCTCGGTCTCAAGACTTGCAATTTCAGTTTGAGCTCTTTGTTATCCTTTGACAAGCTCTTACTATTTTCCAAAATTCTTGAAAACAATTCTTCCTCTTGGAAATCATCTTCACTCTCATCTTCCTCACTTGAGGATTGAACATTCTCTTCATCCACTACTTGCTAATGAGAGGAATCATGTGAAGCAGTGAAGGTGATATACTTTCTTGTCGTTGCTTCTTCACTATCATGAGAAGAGTCGGAATCCGTCGATGAATCATCAAAAGTAACATTCATCGCTTTCTTACCCTTTGAATCACCGAAACTCTTCTTGTTAGGGCAAATGTTTACTACGTGTCCAAATCCACGACACTTGTAATATTGCACCTCATTACTCTTTTTCTTTTCAAACCTTTCTTCATCATGTTTGGACTTGGAGAAGGAAGAGTTCTTCTCATCGAATTCTTGAAACCCTATGTTCTTCTTTTTTATGTGTTTTATGAATTTTCTTGTGAGAAGATCGATTTCTTCATCACTTGAATCATTGAAGGATTTGTCTTTCGACTTGCTAATTTTCTTGGAGGCCTTGAAAGTTATATTCACTGACTTCTTTGAAGAGTGGAAGTTTGACTCGAATGTCTGAAGATTTTCTGCAAGTTCCTCAGGTAGAAGAGCATCAATATCTTTACTCTCCTCAATAGCCGTAATCTTAGCTTCAAATCTCTTAGAGAGAGATCTTAGAACCTACGGACTATCTTGGAGTTAGAAATAGTCTCTCCTAAGGCAAACGTATTGTTTACAATCTCACCAAGTTTGCCATAGAACTCGTTGAAGGTATCAGTCTCCTCTATTCGAAGATTTTTGAAATGAGTTGTCAACATTCACAACTTTACAACTTTGACGGTCCGGATACTTTCATGTATGACCTCTAATTTGGTCAATGCCTCATTTGCAACGAGGCAATTGGATATGCTCTGAAACTCATCTGTCGTAACCGCATTTAATTTGGGCATCCTCAGTTTGGGTCTAATCACAGCAATGCCATTAATTCTAATGATCGTGGTTGGAGGGGACTAACCATCTTCTACAACCATCCAAACTATTTTATCTATAGAGCTTAAGAAGGCTCTCATGCGTGCTTTCTAATATGCATAATTGCTTCTATTGAACAATAGAGGTTTGTTCACAGAACTTCCTTCCATATTTCACTACAAGGATCTCACCGAGATGCAAAGCCCTAAGTGGTGAATTATGCTCTGATACAAATTGAAATATCACCTACTCCTATGTTTAGGTCTCTACACTAAATACTAATCTAGGTGTATATAGAAGGGGGATAAATATCTACCAATTCAAAATTTAATTCACAATGAATTTACAACAAGTAGAAATCGAAACAAACAGGTATTGACTTATTCGATTCTCAAATACGGAAATAAGGGAGAATCGAATATTTTAATCTTCCACAAAAATCATTCACACATATAAGTATTCAACACAAATGATTTTTGTTGACGGGAAAAAACCTAACGGAAAAAACCATGGGACCTAGTCCAGAAAATACCACTAAGAGTTGTGAAAAATCTTACAACCGTTCACATCAATAACATGAATCCCTCATGCAAACTTGACCGGTCTTTCTCCACGAATTACCCCTTCAATGGTATGTGTATCTCCAACTCTGAATCCACTAAGCCCCGCACTTATTAGCTTGAATCCACAAGCCTCTTGTACTCCTCCAACTCAGAATCCACCAAGCCTCGTACTTGTATGCTCGAATATACGAGCCTGCACCTTGCCGGAACTTTACCGACGAACTCAACAGAACTCCACCGGTGACTGTAATGGTGTTTGAAGATTTGGTGTTCTTTAACACTTTGTGGCTCTCATGCTAGAATGATATGCAAGATCTAGCTAAAATGAAAAGGCGTATAAGAGTAGAACAAAATCCAACTCTTATGGAGGAGTGAGCAATCTCTCTCTCAAGAACTTGGAAGCCCTAGCTTTGGAGAAGATGACTACCAAGGAGTTCTAGGGTGTTTCTCTCTCTAAAACCTCTAACTCTCTCACTCTCCTTAGATGCATAACCTAAAATATTTTGCTTCTCTTCTTTATATAGAGAAGGACCCAAAACCTAAGGTATTCAGGCCAAAAGACCAAAATGGTATGAAACCCAAAGCCAAAAACATCGCAAAAGGGTAAAGACCCAAAATAACGAAACTGACTTCAGATACAATGGGTATCAATACTGATTTAATTGGTATCGATATTAGCAGGGTATCAATACTGATTTAATCAGTATCGATACCAATAAGGTCTGGAAAACAGGCTACTTAGGTACCGATACCAATCCAATGGGTACCGATACCAGCTGGCAAAAAGCTGAAAAAGGGCCAAAATAATGTTATAAAGTGTTCTAGGTCCATCTTAGCTTATGATGTAAAGTCCCCATGCATTCTAACCACCTATGAATGATAAAGAATGTCATAAACCAACAAGTGGTGAGTTCTGGTGGCGAGTTTGAGTCTGATGGCGTGCTTTCTCTTTGATTCTCGATAACGTGTGAGTTTGCACGAAGGATACAACCTAACTCTAACTCAAGCAAAGACTTACATTTGAGTTCATTGTCTCACCATGAACATTGACAAACCCAAAGAGACCTTTCACTCTGTTTTAAAAAAGACAGTCGATCAAGATACATTATTAATTCATACATCGTTATTCATCCATTATTTGTAGGCTCACATAAAGTTAATCCAATGTTGATATTCTTCACAAAAACTTAGTACATTTAAGAACTTATAACTCCATCATCTGCAGTATTGTAGACTAAAATGTATAACAACATTGTACATGGATTGGCTGTCTTTCATAAATCACCAATTCAGGTGATTTTTTTTAATGTATGGCTAGACGAAACAAGAGATGGACGCGTGATGTGGACAATACGTTTAACTGAAGAGACAGAGAGGAGAGGGAAAGGAATGTGTTGTCAAATCACGTTTAGTTAACTAGGGTTTGTGTTTGATGATAAATCAGGTGAGGTTGAGACTTGAAGAGTGCAAGAGAATTTAACAAGAGAGAGAGAGAGAGAGAGAGAGAGAGAGAGAGAGAGAGAGAGAGAGAGAGAGAGAGAGAATGGTTTGGGGTACAAAAACACGCAATGGATGTTGTTGTCACGTCTGGTTAATTTTGACAGAACAAGACAGTATTTTATTTTCTGTCCTTTATACGCCCACATACACTTAAAACTTAAGAGAATAATTAACTCCAGTCTTTTTGAGAGAATAAAAACAACTCATTGAAAACCCTAGTTTTAACTCGGGTTTTGTTAACTTGTTAAGGTTAAAGGTTTAATAGTTTGTTTAGCTCCTTAGTTTTGTTCAATTGGGCTGATTTTTTATAGATATGTTATGTACACTATTTGAATTATATCTAGAAAAGAATCAGTTCACTCGGATACCTCTAGCACTACGAACACTTAATCTAGGCTATAATAATGTGAATGAATGGCTAACATTTAAAGTGATTTATTTCGAGGGTTAGATATCTGATTGAGCTACTTTTTGGTGGACATCTTTTAAATGATGATAATAGTATACCTACAAAAAAAATTAGATGATTTGAAGACCTCTAATTTGTAAAAAAGTTCCTTCAAAAATATCCTTATCGTGTACCCTAAGGGCACACGTTAAGATGACCCTTTGAACTCCTATGGATCTTAAAATTATTAATAATAATAAAAAAAAAAGTCCATTTTTGTAGTAAACCCTTGCTATTAAAGCATACACCCATACATACAGCGGTGATGCTAGGCTTATGAAAAAGCCTACAAAATTTTCTACTAAAGGCACAATCTACAATGCCTGCATTTCATTTTAGGATGGATGCGAATCACGAGAGTATATGCTAAACTTACAGTAAAATCTTACGTAGTTTCTTGCCGAAAGTTAATCCGATAGTAGAACTATTTTCACATATCCTCGTGATTCGCATCCATTCTAAAATGATATGCATATGCATCGTAGATTGTGCCTTCAGTAGGAAATTTTATAGGCTTTCCTCCAAAATATAACATGTTTTAAGTACGCTAAGGGCATCCACATCGGTAACATTTTCTGGCTAAATTTTCAAAAAATGTTACGTAGTGGAGCTGGGTAAATATAGAAACGGACCCTACAGGTCTCCTTTGCAAGTTAAATTTGATGGTCTCCATTTTAATCTGGAGATTTTATAGCCAGACGCGTTCGGGGGAGTCGTCTGATCTCGGACGGATTGGGGGTAGGGCGTTTCAGCACTGACGTTGGACGGGTAGGAGGGGGTCGTCTTACCATTTTAAAAAAATATAAAAAAATAGTTTTGGAGACACAAGCGTCATTTTAAAAAAAATTCCGAAATTCTAGACGATGTCCAGACAACCCCTAGGGACATCGTCTGGAATTTCAGAATTTTTTTTAAATGACACTTGCATCCTTAAAATAGTTTTTTATTATTTTTTTGCAAGCTTAACTTTCTTCCACTGTGTTACTCAAATACGTAGGGTAGATTTGGTAGGCCAAATTTGGCTTTACCCTTAAACTGCTGTAGATGGCCTAATTAGATAAAAACACATTTATATTTTATTAGCAAAATAAAATATTAACTAAATCTAATCAATCTATTTGAAATGTGTAAAATTTAACGTAACAATTCACAATGATGTCTTAAGGACCAAAAAATAGCACATGATAAGCTTTTAGGTTTTGTGTTTTATTTAGTTTCTTACGGTTGTCTAAATGTGCTGATTTTTTTTATATGTATGTTCATTATACTATTTGGATCATATTTAAAAAAAAATAGCTCAATCAGAGACCTTTAGCACCTTCTGGCACCACAAACACTTAATTTAGACTTTAATAGTATAAATGAACGACTGACATTTAAAGTGATTTGTTTGGAGGGTTAAATATCTCTAATTGAGCTAATTTTTTGTGAACATTTTATAAATAATGATAATATTATGTGTACAAAAATTTAGCTAATTTGAAGACTTCTAACTTGCAAAAAAGCTCCTTCAAAAACAACCTTATCGTGTGCCCTAAGGGCACACGTTAACAGGACCCTTTATTTATCGCTCATTTTGGTCCATCATCCTGGCTGATTGGCAGTCAATGATGCTTCAACAAAACCAGAAAATAGTAAGTTCTAGTTAGTGGGCTGCTAAAGTTTGTTGTTATTGACATACAACATATATATTTGGATTTAAATTTTATTTGCATCAAATAAATTAAAAAATATTAAAAAGCGTGTATATACAATATTAAATTTGTAAACATCAAATTCAAAATCAATTGACAATAAATAGAATGAACCACCATATTTATATATTAGGTTGCACAGCTTTCTTATTTGTATTTAGTACTATTCTCAACACCTCATTTCTTGTATTTGTAAGGGCTATTTTAGCAAATAACCCTGTCAGTATATGGGAACTAACAAATGACCCTGACATTTTCGATATTTCTCAGATAACCCTGAGTTGGACAGAATCGTTATGTCTCCATCCAACAGCCCACATGGTCATCACATGACCATGTAAAAAGACCCAAAAGCCCCTAAACTAACCCAATTCCTCTCCAGCTCGAGTTAGCACATTTATAAGACACGTGGATCAATCCTAGCAGCCAACTGATGTAGCTTTTCAAGCAGTGTAGATCGACCCAGAATATGACCGTTGTACCCATATTCTTCTCCTTCTCACCTTCTCATCTATAAATCTACCCACCATTTTACTTCAATTGCAACTATTAATTTTTTATTTTTTCATCTCAACTTCAACGTTGAATCGAAATGGCTAAAAGTTTTTACGCTATTTTGATATTTTTACATATAATTACAGTCCAAGTAGCAGCCGGATTTATATGTAAATACTAGTTGTTAATATTTAACTTAAATAAAATTAAGTCAATTTCAAGTAATGTTGGTATTTGAAATTAAGGCCCTGCTTGGTACACTGTGAATATTCGCAAATGTGAAAATTCAAGATTTTTATAGGTGCTAATTAAAATTCTATAAATTAAAAAAAAATTAGATTGTTTATTTCGTAAGCCCGGTACCAACACCCTTTCCTCCGTTCACAACCTAGTTACAGAGAACAAATGAGGGTTCTACAAAGAACCTCACACACTTGTTAACTCCTGCGCGTTAACTCTCCTCCCTCACACGTGTTATCTACTTTATAAAATCTTACACACTTGTGTTAACAACACCGTTCGATTATCCTTGGATGAAGATAATCAAGATTAATCTCACCCACCTTGTTAACTCGACTTGGAGAGGGGTTGGGTTAGTTCAGGGGCATTTGGATAATTTTACATTGCCAAGTGATGCTGACGTAAGCTGTTGGATGGAAAGTTAACGATTCCGTCCAATGTAGGGTTATCTGAGAAATATCAAAAATGTCAGGGTCATTTGTTAGTTTCCATATACTGACAGGGTTATTTGCTAAAAAAGCCCTATTTGTAATTGGCAATAGTCCCATCACTATTAAAAAAAAGTAGAATATGGGGTTGGAATTTAGGACAGGCTCGACTTCATGCTCTGGGTGCCCTCCTTCAAAACGGAGGAGCTTTTTTATGTCCTTTTAAAAACTCAATGTCCATTGAAATCAGGTTTTTGAATTAATCAGTGGAGAGTGAGGACCCATTTTATGCCATGCTAGCCATTGGTTCATCATCTCCAAAAATTAAATCATGTAATAATATATAAGAACGGATCGGCATATAACTTTATTTGTACATTTTGTATGTACAGTGGTATATAGGGTCCACATGAGGTTAATCTAAGGGCTAATATTTTTTAAGAATGTTCTTTTCACTTTGTAGATCATCTTTACCAAAAATTATTCTATTCTAAAACTGCTATCCTTATTTAAAATTAACTTCTTTTTATCATCGTTCATTATTCACCGTTAATTTTTAATTAATTTTTGATCAATTTTTTATGGAGTTATAAATTTTATAATGATATAATTTTTAGTAGAGACATACTATTCATCTTGTAGATCATTCTCACAAAAAATTAGCCCTTGGTTCCTCACTATGTGAACCCCGGAACACATAACGATGTATAAAGATCGGAACTCATAACATATATCCTAATTAAACATAAACCAGGAAGTACAGGAGACAGGTTGAAGAACAGAAGATCATGACCTACAGGTCCTTCCCTACTGTTACTAAAGTTCTTGTCTGTAGTTTGCACCCTAAACTGAACAAAAGATACAGTTGCCAGTCTCTCTGATTTCTACGATATGGGCATCTGACACCTGATCTTACACATATATCCATGCACGCGCGCATCCATTTATACCCATAGGTAGGGGGATTCAGGCATGAAAAATAGAGCATTTCTATCTTTTGCTTGTATGCGGGGTCCTGTTAACGTGTGCCCTAAGGATATTTTTGAAGGGATTTTTTGCAATTTTGGGGTCTTCAAATCAGCTGAATTTTTGTAAACATAATATTATCATTATTTATAAGATGTCAACAAAAAATCAGTTCAATCGGAGATATCTAACCCTCTAAATAAATCACTTTAAATATCAGTCGTTCATTCATACAATTAAAGTCTAAATTAAGTATTTGTGATGCTAGAGGGTGCTAGAAGACTCGCATTGAGCTGATTTTTTTAGATATGATCCAAATAGTATAAATAACATACATATAAAAAAATCAACTCATTTGGACAACTTTAAGAAACTAAACAAAACACAAAATCGAAAAGCTTATCATGTGCCCTTAGGGCACATGTTAACAAAATCCATATATTATATGGTAATGACATGTACACATAATGAGCCATGATCTATCAGATTATGCATACATCACAATAATTAATATCAAATCAAGCAAATTAGAGCAGGGCTTCTGTAACCCACACCACATATGAATAAGGATGACTGAAGGCTGATATTTGACTAGGATAATATTCTTGTATATAGATCATCCTATTTGACGCGAGGATAATATTCTCTTAAAAAAAAAATCAATCACTTCTAAAATTTGTAAGTTTATAATCCTTCAAATCAGCTTCTAAAAATTAGAAAAAATTCTAAGGCATTTTTTTTACCATTGATTTCTAACGTTCTTTTTATAAGGTTTGGAAAACTTAGAAGGGGCTAATTTCAAGATATTAATTTAGATGGTGATGAAAAAATTTACACCGAAAATCAGCATATCAGCCTCCAAAAATTAGAAAACATTCAAGACATTTTTTTGCGAATGATTTTTAACATACTTTTTATAGGGTTAGGAAAACTTAGAATGGACTGATTCCAAGATATTAATCTAGATGATGATCATAAAAATATTTTTACCGAAAATCAATATTTCGTTCATCTCCATATTTGACGTAATAGGGTGTAATGGAAGTGTTCTGAATAGAGGTGCAGTAGCCATCCTCAATAATAAAGATTAGTGTTGTATATCTTGAAGAAAATAATGGGATTGGACTAGAATGCACAATCAAATAAGGTTTTTGTAGAATTTATGGAGGCCGCCACAATTCATCCTTAGATCATCAATTAAGAAATGCAGAAGTAAAAAAGTTGCTTCTATTTGAAGCAAAAAAATTTGCTTCTTGCTTCTGAGACAAGTAATTTTGCAAACTCTCATATTATTTTTATTGTAGTTTTTTTTCTCCTCATTCTCTCTTATCATTTTTCTTCATAGCAACTAAAAGTCGTCATCTTCCCTTCACCCATGATGATCAAGATGATGAACATGATCATGATGATCATGACTATCATGATGATAGTGGTGATGATAATGGGCGACAGTGGTGTTGGTCTTGATGATGATGGGTGATGATGATAACTGTAGTAGGGGTGATGATGATGGTGATGATGGATGATGATGTTGATGGATGATATATAACATGATAGTATAAATTATATAAAACTGTAATTATTATTATTATTATTATTATTATTATTATTATTATTATTATTATTATTATTATTATTATTATTATTATTATTTATTATTTATTTATTTATTATTATTATTATTACTATTATTATTATTTATTATTATTATTTTATTATGGAAAATGTAAAAAAATTCCTGTAAAAAAGTCATTATGATTTTAGTCCTTGTTTTATAAATTTAGTCCCTACTTTTATGACTTTTATGTCCAAAAGTAGGGACTAAATTTATAAAACAAGGACTAAAATCATAATGACTTTTTTTACAGGGACTTTTTTCTAAAACCTCATTATTATTGTTATTATTATTTTTATTATTATTACTACTACTACTACTATTATTGGTAATTATGAGTTTAATTCAGTCTGTTTAGTCCACCAAATTTTATATGAGTCTATTTAGTCCAAAAATAAAATTTAGACAGATTTGCCCTTTAACTAATTAGTTATGGAAATTAAAATTTGACCGAATAAGAATCTTTGTTTCTCTCTCTATATTGCGGCTTTCGATCTTCACTTGTTTCCTTTGCTTTGATTGATCGATCATTTACCAGTCAACAAAAGATCCTGATGATGAATAGAAAGAAAGAGAGACAAATATTTTCTACCATCATCACTACCGAGAGAGAGAGAGAGAGAGAGAGAGAGAGAGATATCGGCATAGAGAAGAGGAAAAATATAGGAGATAGAGAGAAGAGAATAAGAGAGAAATGGAGAAAGATCTGATTAGAAAAAAAAAGAGAAAGGAAAAAGAGAGAAAAGAAGAAAAATAGAGGATAAAGAGAAAAAAGAGGGACGTGAGAGAGAGAGAGAAAAAAAAAAGAAAGGAAAGTGAAAGAAGAGGAAAAAGAAAATAAAGAGATAGTAGAGAGAAGAAGAAAAAATTCAACATAGTTTTTTGCATAGATACATGCAAAAACGTTTTTGCATGAATTATGTAAAAATATTTTTGTAGGAACTTTGCAAAACCATGTTTCACAGATGATTTAGCATAGATCTATGCAAAAATATTTCACATAATGATTTAGCATATGCAAAAATATTTATGTAGATCTATGCAAAAACATTTTTGCATAAATTTCGTGAATTTTTTTTTCAAAAACCATTCTTGACTGGTCTAGTTTTAAAGATCTCAAAAAGTGCTTTCCAAATATATGAATTTTGTTAAAATCTGAATTTTAGTTGAAGAGATATAACATTTTAAAGTTTAAAAATAAAAAAAATAACTACATTTCTCTCTCATACGGCTGTACAAGTTTGAAAAAGATAAAAAGGTGATTAAGAAATATAATAAGGGGTAAAACAAGAACATTAGAAATGAAGGAATAAACTAAATAGATTTAGAAAAGTTTAAAAAGGACTAAGCAGATTCAAAAAGTTTTAAAAAAGATATTTCAGTCTTATTAAAAATCTTGTGTACTAAATGGATTAAAGAAGTTATATATTAGATGTTTTGGCCATTATTATTATTATTATTATTATTATTATTATTATTGTTGTTGTTGTTGTTGTTGTTGTTGTTATTGATGTTGTTGTTGTTGTTGTTGTTGTTGTTGTTGTTGTTGTTGTTGCTGTTGCTGTTGTTGTTGTTATTGTACCAACAAGCAATAAAAATGATAGTTCAATCTCTTTTATTTTGACTTCTAATCATGTTACATTGTCACACTGACTTACTGACTTATCAACTTAGAATTCAGTAGTTTACCACACAAGCTTCTCATAATTTTTTACTTCTCTGAACTTCTACTTTTTTTTAGAAGCTTCTGCTCTAGTTGTCAAATGCCCTCTAAGAGAAAAGGCGTCGTATATCTGTGTCTCATAGTATTTTATCCGTGTTTGTATCCATGCATCAATTTGGGCCAGATCCGACTACATTTTTAAGGGCATTAAGCATTTTTTAATAAGAAAAAAAGTATTATTCTTTAATTTTAATCGCATGCATCAAAAAATACTATTTTAAAGACTAAACTTTGTTGAGTAGTCTGATATCACTTGAACAATTGAACATGGCCGGGATGCCTAGTAAATTAGTAATGTATAAAAATCAACACTGATGATCCTAGCTAGAACTGTAAAATATTTCTTCTCTCTTTTCACAAATTAATTAGACCTTTCCTCTTTAGAGTCTAATAATAAATATTACATAATCTAATTAAGCAGGAGTCAGCAATTAATTAATTGCACCAAAAGAGTATCCATGGATAGTCAAACAAGCATCAAGCAAGCATGCAGGAGACACAGTTTGCAGGAGAGACCTTATTTGACGTTTCATGATCTTCTTCTAATTCATCTTTAATTAATTACATGCATTCCTCCTTCAATCACATTCATCTTTAATTAATTACATGCATTCCTCCTTCAATCACGCAACAAAGTTTTTTTTAGAGAGAGAAACTAAAAATAGTTTTTTTCAGACACCCCTAACCCTAGCTATCAATTGTTCAATGATCCATCGAATTGCGTGAGTTAGAAGGTAATGCATGTTTGTATATATGTATGTCTGTGCTGATGGGTAAGTCTCATAACTGCATAATACCACTACTACTACTACTACTACTGCCTTATCTGTCCTTTCTACCTACCTTCAAATCAGTCACAGTTAATTTTCAGCTTCTTATTTAAAGAGCTAGGGTTTCTCTTTATTCCTCCACTTATTCTTTCTCTCACTAGTTTTCTTTTCCTATATAAACTTTCTCTCTCTCTCTCTCTCTCTATCTATCCTTTCAAACCAGCGTACTCAACTTCAATTACCATTTACATCACTTCAAACATGTTAATGTTTTTCAATCCCCCATCTCTTTCCTATTCTTGTTCACTGGTGTTCTTCTTGAAACGTTTTTGGGTTACTAGGGCTTTGCATGCTTTGTTTCATAGTTATAAGAAACGGAGATGGAAGAAACAATACTCATTATTAGGTTGTTGAACAGGTGCTATCCTAACTGAGCTTCTCTCTTTTTTTCTTCTTCTTTTGTAGGAAGTTAGGTTTTAGTCTCCAAGGAAGTCTTTAGTTTGTTTTTACTCTTCTTTCTTTTCTTTTTAAGTAAAAGAAATTCTGAGTTATTTCATTTCTTTTCTTTTTTAATTTTTTCTTGACCTTGCAAGACTTTTCGTTTGTATCATAATTTCTCTGGCCGCTCTCTACTCCGTTTTCAAGTTTTAGGTTTATTCTCACTCTTGTAAAACTTTTCATCTTCTTTTTTGGTGTATATCCCTCCAGAGCTTAGCAAACATGTAGGAAAGTGTAGGTTGCACAATATTTCATTGAAGTTGATTTCTTGTCTAGCTAATAGGACATAAGAAGGTATTAAAGAGAAATTGGTGACCTAATGGGTACATATTGGCGTTTCAGTAGCTTTCAAGAGTTCCTTTTATCTTACAAATTCATTTCAAGACTGATAATCGATCATTCCAAAACCATCAATGGATCAGGATTCATCATCTGTATCATCAATGTTTACCAGCCGTTGGATGATCAGACAACCATTAGTACTACTGCATGCAATATTATTCATGATATGTTTCAATATGACAGAGATGTCATATATGTTTATTACCGAACAATGAAAGGATCAGATTGTACTACTTTTAGAGAGAGATTGAAGTGTCAACTAATAAGTTTTTTTTTTGTTTCCTCTAGAGAGAGAAACTGTAACTAAGTTGTTGATCAAGTAATCAATATATATATGGCATTGGCTGATATATCAAAGTATTTGTATGGTATTTATAGTTGTGTCAATGGTTTGGGTTCTATATGTTTAAGTAAAAGAATTGGTACCGGAGGATGGCCAAGTGGTATGATGCTCATCTCACAAAATGTAGGTCAAACTTAGATCTCGAAAAAAAGAAAAGTAAAAGAATTGGAACTCGGCACAAACTGGAAGCATTTGTATTATATAAGCAATTCCAATTCTGGGTACTTTGATATATCCTTTCTTTTTTTTGAGATCTAGGGTATCCGGGTCTCTTAGAGCACCCGACTAGTCCCTAGGGTGTGAGCAGACCTTCCTATCCACACACAACCGGTTAAAATCTTATTGTAAGAGTGGCCATCAGGAGGATCGATCACTCGACCTCCATTTTGTGAGGTGAGTTACTTTGATATATCAAGATGGGATTGGATTCTATCTGTTTAGTCTTGAAATTGGAACCAACAAGAACCAGATTGACATGTAAGTGGTAGTAATTTGGTTCTGGTTCTAAGTAGTTCAATGACCGAACCAGAATAGCCGACCTGTTGGCACCCTAGACCCTAGGTTTAGGTGATAACATATTTTCCACTCCCTGCTATGAAAACAATAAAGCTTTTTGGCCCACCTATCTTACAAAACAAATGCTAGATACTTATGTGGCAGGGTAGGACCCACCACTTTTCCCATCCCAAAAATGATTTGAGGGGTTTCCAACTCTTATGTGGCAGTGGGACCCACCATGCCACATAAGCATCTGACAGCGCTGCTATAAAAAAGGTTGGTTCAGATTTTAAGCTTTGTAAATCATTATTTTAATGTTTACATCTGAACGAATTAAAAATTTAAGGAAGACCCACATGTTAAAGAAAATCAATTAGGGCTCTGTTTCTTATTCCCTCCCTTTCTCCCTCTACACTACAACTTTCTCTCTCTAAAATCCGCAGAAGTGATAGGAAAGCAAACCAAAGCAACAAAATAATAAAAATTATGGTTAAGGAAGATGAAGATGACGCACCTGTCCAAGTTGCCCAAAGCCCTATAATTGTCGCCATGACAATTGTTGCTTGTGTTAGGATTTTCGCCCGCTATATGCTTAGGATTCACCACAAACAATGACAAGCAAATACTAACACGGAAATAATAGAGAAAGAAAATAGAAGCACACCACAAACGATATACGTAGTTCACCACTCTTTGGCTACGTCTACGGCAAAGAACAACTTCTTTCACTAAGATCAAAGGGATTGCAAAGCAAACCACACACTCAACTACTCTCACAAGCTTCTCTCTAGCTTGCTTCTCAAACTTCTCTCTACAATATTGCTTCTCTCTACAATATTGCTCACACTCTTCTCTCCACCTTCAGACTCACAACCCTTTCAAGAGATCTCACACTCTCAATGTTATTTTTCTGAATGCTTTAGGCTAATGCCCTACTCCTATATTTATAGCCTCCAATAGGTATCCCAATCCTAGAAGGAAAAGGTAATCCTAACTAAATATGAAAAGGAAACCCACCTAAAATAGAAGTTCCCTCAAATACAAGAGAAAGAAAGTTTCTAAAACTTGATTGATTTTTCTAAAACTTCACAAATCTCCACCTTTTAGAAAAATACTTGCAGCTTCATCTTCAATCTTCTTTGATCCCTTTATCTTCATCTTATTGTTGTCTTTGCACTTCATCATCAATCATCCATATTGAGTAACTCCCAAGTTGCTTTCCATCTTGGGAATCACACTAACATCATAATCAACCATCGCACCAACATCATCATCTTCAAACTTGCACATCTCAAACCCATCATATGTTTGAGCCAAATCTTCTTTCTTCAATATCTCCTTTTCTACCACTTTGGTAGACTTCATCACTGGCTTCCACTCCTTTGCAACTCTTGTAATTGCTCCACCTGCTCTATCAACTCTACTAGCTCCAATGGCTCTACCAACTGCTCCACCTGCTCCACCAAAATTTGTATTCCCTAAAAGGACATACAAATTATCAACCCTCTTTGCCATGAACATGATACGAGAATTCCTTTTAACTTTCATGAGCCTATACTTCACATCAACTTGACAACCCTTCGAATCCAGCGCACCCAAGGATATTATATTCCTTTTCACACTAGGAACATGACGCACACCAGTTAATGTCCTCAACAAACTATTTGTGGTCCTGATTTTGATTGTTCCAATCCCTACTACATCACACATCGCATTGTCACCCATAAAGACTTTACCAACTATAGGTGTGTAGGAGGTAAACCACTCTCTATGAGGACATATATGATAGGAACAAGCAGAATCAAGAATCCATTCTTTTACTTTTGTTTCTTTATCGATAATTGACAGGACCTCTCCACAATCCTCATCATCTGACTTTTCAATAGCTACAGAAGTCGTTGCCTTCTCCTCCTCTTTCTTTTTCTTCTCAGGACAATCTCGTGTCATATGCCCTTTCACTCCACAGTAGAAACATTCCAACTCCATGATTGGTTTTCTCACTTTCGAAGCTTTACCCTTCCATGTACCACTTCCACTCTTCTTCCCTCCTTGAACAAACAGACCTAGTGACTTATCATGTTTCTCTTCTGCTTCTTCAAACTTTTCATCAGAAAATATAGCACTCTTTGCTTGTTCTAACGTGATAGTGTCTCTACCGTAAAGTAGAGTCTTAATCAAGTGCTTATGAGTATGGCATAATGACGTAAGCAAAAGAACTGCTTTATCCTCATCCTCTAACTTAATGCTAACATTAGATAAATCACAAAGAACTCGTTTGAACTCACCTAGATGGGTGTGTAGATCTACACCCTCTCTCTTACGAAAGTGATGCAGGACAATTTCGTGGGTCCTTCTTCAATTTTAGCTTTAATTAGGAATTTAGTAATTTTTAAATTTTAGCTAGTAATTTCTATTATTTGGGTATTTTCTTTTATTATTTAGCAGTTTNCTGTTGCTGTTGTTGTTGTTATTGTACCAACAAGCAATAAAAATGATAGTTCAATCTCTTTTATTTTGACTTCTAATCATGTTACATTGTCACACTGACTTACTGACTTATCAACTTAGAATTCAGTAGTTTACCACACAAGCTTCTCATAATTTTTTACTTCTCTGAACTTCTACTTTTTTTTAGAAGCTTCTGCTCTAGTTGTCAAATGCCCTCTAAGAGAAAAGGCGTCGTATATCTGTGTCTCATAGTATTTTATCCGTGTTTGTATCCATGCATCAATTTGGGCCAGATCCGACTACATTTTTAAGGGCATTAAGCATTTTTTAATAAGAAAAAAAGTATTATTCTTTAATTTTAATCGCATGCATCAAAAAATACTATTTTAAAGACTAAACTTTGTTGAGTAGTCTGATATCACTTGAACAATTGAACATGGCCGGGATGCCTAGTAAATTAGTAATGTATAAAAATCAACACTGATGATCCTAGCTAGAACTGTAAAATATTTCTTCTCTCTTTTCACAAATTAATTAGACCTTTCCTCTTTAGAGTCTAATAATAAATATTACATAATCTAATTAAGCAGGAGTCAGCAATTAATTAATTGCACCAAAAGAGTATCCATGGATAGTCAAACAAGCATCAAGCAAGCATGCAGGAGACACAGTTTGCAGGAGAGACCTTATTTGACGTTTCATGATCTTCTTCTAATTCATCTTTAATTAATTACATGCATTCCTCCTTCAATCACATTCATCTTTAATTAATTACATGCATTCCTCCTTCAATCACGCAACAAAGTTTTTTTTAGAGAGAGAAACTAAAAATAGTTTTTTTCAGACACCCCTAACCCTAGCTATCAATTGTTCAATGATCCATCGAATTGCGTGAGTTAGAAGGTAATGCATGTTTGTATATATGTATGTCTGTGCTGATGGGTAAGTCTCATAACTGCATAATACCACTACTACTACTACTACTACTGCCTTATCTGTCCTTTCTACCTACCTTCAAATCAGTCACAGTTAATTTTCAGCTTCTTATTTAAAGAGCTAGGGTTTCTCTTTATTCCTCCACTTATTCTTTCTCTCACTAGTTTTCTTTTCCTATATAAACTTTCTCTCTCTCTCTCTCTCTCTATCTATCCTTTCAAACCAGCGTACTCAACTTCAATTACCATTTACATCACTTCAAACATGTTAATGTTTTTCAATCCCCCATCTCTTTCCTATTCTTGTTCACTGGTGTTCTTCTTGAAACGTTTTTGGGTTACTAGGGCTTTGCATGCTTTGTTTCATAGTTATAAGAAACGGAGATGGAAGAAACAATACTCATTATTAGGTTGTTGAACAGGTGCTATCCTAACTGAGCTTCTCTCTTTTTTTCTTCTTCTTTTGTAGGAAGTTAGGTTTTAGTCTCCAAGGAAGTCTTTAGTTTGTTTTTACTCTTCTTTCTTTTCTTTTTAAGTAAAAGAAATTCTGAGTTATTTCATTTCTTTTCTTTTTTAATTTTTTCTTGACCTTGCAAGACTTTTCGTTTGTATCATAATTTCTCTGGCCGCTCTCTACTCCGTTTTCAAGTTTTAGGTTTATTCTCACTCTTGTAAAACTTTTCATCTTCTTTTTTGGTGTATATCCCTCCAGAGCTTAGCAAACATGTAGGAAAGTGTAGGTTGCACAATATTTCATTGAAGTTGATTTCTTGTCTAGCTAATAGGACATAAGAAGGTATTAAAGAGAAATTGGTGACCTAATGGGTACATATTGGCGTTTCAGTAGCTTTCAAGAGTTCCTTTTATCTTACAAATTCATTTCAAGACTGATAATCGATCATTCCAAAACCATCAATGGATCAGGATTCATCATCTGTATCATCAATGTTTACCAGCCGTTGGATGATCAGACAACCATTAGTACTACTGCATGCAATATTATTCATGATATGTTTCAATATGACAGAGATGTCATATATGTTTATTACCGAACAATGAAAGGATCAGATTGTACTACTTTTAGAGAGAGATTGAAGTGTCAACTAATAAGTTTTTTTTTTGTTTCCTCTAGAGAGAGAAACTGTAACTAAGTTGTTGATCAAGTAATCAATATATATATGGCATTGGCTGATATATCAAAGTATTTGTATGGTATTTATAGTTGTGTCAATGGTTTGGGTTCTATATGTTTAAGTAAAAGAATTGGTACCGGAGGATGGCCAAGTGGTATGATGCTCATCTCACAAAATGTAGGTCAAACTTAGATCTCGAAAAAAAGAAAAGTAAAAGAATTGGAACTCGGCACAAACTGGAAGCATTTGTATTATATAAGCAATTCCAATTCTGGGTACTTTGATATATCCTTTCTTTTTTTTGAGATCTAGGGTATCCGGGTCTCTTAGAGCACCCGACTAGTCCCTAGGGTGTGAGCAGACCTTCCTATCCACACACAACCGGTTAAAATCTTATTGTAAGAGTGGCCATCAGGAGGATCGATCACTCGACCTCCATTTTGTGAGGTGAGTTACTTTGATATATCAAGATGGGATTGGATTCTATCTGTTTAGTCTTGAAATTGGAACCAACAAGAACCAGATTGACATGTAAGTGGTAGTAATTTGGTTCTGGTTCTAAGTAGTTCAATGACCGAACCAGAATAGCCGACCTGTTGGCACCCTAGACCCTAGGTTTAGGTGATAACATATTTTCCACTCCCTGCTATGAAAACAATAAAGCTTTTTGGCCCACCTATCTTACAAAACAAATGCTAGATACTTATGTGGCAGGGTAGGACCCACCACTTTTCCCATCCCAAAAATGATTTGAGGGGTTTCCAACTCTTATGTGGCAGTGGGACCCACCATGCCACATAAGCATCTGACAGCGCTGCTATAAAAAAGGTTGGTTCAGATTTTAAGCTTTGTAAATCATTATTTTAATGTTTACATCTGAACGAATTAAAAATTTAAGGAAGACCCACATGTTAAAGAAAATCAATTAGGGCTCTGTTTCTTATTCCCTCCCTTTCTCCCTCTACACTACAACTTTCTCTCTCTAAAATCCGCAGAAGTGATAGGAAAGCAAACCAAAGCAACAAAATAATAAAAATTATGGTTAAGGAAGATGAAGATGACGCACCTGTCCAAGTTGCCCAAAGCCCTATAATTGTCGCCATGACAATTGTTGCTTGTGTTAGGATTTTCGCCCGCTATATGCTTAGGATTCACCACAAACAATGACAAGCAAATACTAACACGGAAATAATAGAGAAAGAAAATAGAAGCACACCACAAACGATATACGTGGTTCACCACTATTTGGCTACGTCCACGGCAAAGAACAACTTCTTTCACTAAGATCAAAGGGATTACAAAGCAAACCACACACTCAACTACTCTCACAAGCTTCTCTCTAGCTTGCTTCTCAAACTTCTCTCTACAATATTGCTCACACTCTTCTCTCTACCTTCAGACTCACAACCCTTTCAAGAGATCTCACACTCTCAATGTTATTTTTTTGAATGCTTTAGGCTAATGCCCTACTCCTATATTTATAGCCTCCAATAGGTATCCCAATCCTAGAAGGAAAAGGGAATCCTAACTAAATATGAAAAGGAAACCCACCTAAAATAGAAGTTTCCTCAAATACAAGAGAAAGGAAGTTTCTAAAACTTGATTGATTTTTCCAAAACTTCACAGCTTGTGCCCTAATTGCATTAACGTTCTAGCAGCCCAAGATATAATGAATATATAACGATTTTTGGGGAGCCCTTAAAACTTCTAATTATTTAATAGGTTCGGGTTTCAAGTAGTTATAGAAACGGAACCTGAACCATTGAGATGGGTCAACCCAGTTCAACAAACCAGTACTAGATAGAATTATACATCGTTGTTGTCAGGTGATCGAACACCATTTGGACAAGGGGTAACCCCAAATTCTCTAAGGTAAACCTGGGATTGACCTGTCAATTACTATAGGATGACTAAGTTTTTGTTGAACTATTATTTCTAAAGTGGACATGAACCAACCTGTCAATTACTAGAGGGTGATCACTAACTCTTGGCTGCCCATTAACAGTTAATTTGGGGTAAAGAAGATTGCATTGGATAACATATTAACCACACAGTAATAATTCTTGCTTACAAAAAAGAAGAAAGATAACATAGTAACCATGTAACTGATCCAAAAAAAAATAGTAACCATGTAAGTTACAAAAGAAGAACACATCCATGGAACAACAATGCAGTAATTAACTAAACAAACAAGAAAAAGAAACCACAAAAATTAACCAATATTTTACTTCTTCTCTAGCTCAAGCAAGACCACGATGAAGATTCAAGTTTTCTTGTTCGGTTCGAAGACGTACTTGATGATCGAATCTTTGATCGATAACAATTCCGGGAATTCGATTTTTAGCTTCAAAGCATCTAACTCATTGTTACTCCTTGGAGCTACTATAACCTTAGCTTGTTCTTCCAAGTTGAAATTCTCCCATTTGAATTCAGGATCTATGTAATCCCTATACATTTCTAAGATTTCATTGTGGCTTACCACACCTGGATTGGTGAAGTTCCAAATTCCTCTGCAATTCCTCTTAGCCATTTCAATAGAAATCGGTAGGAGTTCGTCTAGCACCGTCATGCTATTTGGTATGTTTACGACTTTGTTGTAACGAGTAATCTTTGTAATGAAATTCCTTGGATTGCTAAGATCTGATGAGATTGGCATCCTGACTCTAAGGGTGCACACATTCTCATATTCTTTCAGAAGCTCCTCAACCTGCACAATTATCATTCTTGTATTATGCAGTTTCAATAGAAAAACACAAGTTAATTGACAAAAACAATTAGTGTTAACTGTTACCATTGCTTTGGTCTTCGAATAAAAAGAACCGATGAAATTCGGCTTATCTTCCTCCTTGAATCCAACACCTGACCCTTCCTTGTGCTCATTATCATACTCGAAAATACATCCTGTTGCAAAATTTACCAGCAAAAGGCCTTGTTCTTTGCAAATATCAGCCAAGGTTAATGTACCCACCACATTAGTCCTGATTGTTTCAACCTTATGTGATTCACACCAATCAACATTTGGTCTACCCGTCACACCGGCTGCGTTAAAAATGTGAGTAGGCCTAATCCTCTTGATATCCTCCATGATGGATCTCCTATCTTCCAACCGCCCTCTTCCATATTCAAATTCTATCCCACCATCCTTACAAAGCCCTCCTAGCAATCCTCCTATCCATCCTGTCTTCCCATAAATCAAGAACTTCAAATTCCCTTCGGATCCACCGTTTGTGATATCGTCACAGTTTCTTCTATGCCCACATTGAACAAAATATGCGTCGTCGTGGGAGAGCCCAACAACTGACATTCTTGGATGAGGAAGAAGAGCAGCAGTTACATCTCCCCACCAGTCTGGATTCTTGATATACCATTCCATTGTCATCTTTAGCCCTTCCTCCCAAGGAGTACTCTCCTGCCAACCAAGTTTCTTAAGCTTTTGATCATCCAAGAAGTATCGTTTATCGTTAAAAGGTCGATTATCGACAAACTTGATAACTTGTTTTGGATCCAAATTGAAGAGCTTACAAACATCTTCAGCAACGTCGATCACTCCCCTCTCCTTTTTAGTCCCGACATTATATACATGACCAATCACACCTTTATGTAATACTACATCAAATGCCTCAGCAACATCTTCACAGTACAAGTAGCTTCGAACATTCGAACCATCTCCATGTATAGGCAATGGAAGACCCTTCATTGCAAGAAGAAGAAATTTTGGGATAAGCTTTTCGGGGAATTGGTTTGGCCCATAAACGTTGTTACCTCGTGTAGTTATAGTCGGTAAACTGTAAGATCGGTGATAAGCCATTACAAGCATTTCAGCACCAGCTTTAGTTGCAGAATATGGGTTAGTAGGGAGAAGTTGAGAGGCCTCTGCATTTCCCACATCAGTTTCACTGTCGGTTTCACCGTAGACTTCATCGGTACTAACATGAATGAATCGTTTAATGCGTTGTGTAACTTTGCACGCCTCAAGTAGAACATGAGTTCCATAAATGTTGTTTGTGGTGAATTCAAATGAATTACCGAACGAATTATCGACATGGGTTTGAGCTGCAAAGTGCATTATGGTGTCTATATCTTCTACAACCAAGAGATGATTAACGAGATCGGCGCTAGCTATATCACCCTTGACGAATTTGAAGTTAGGGGAGGAATGAGAAGGGAGAAGGTTCTTGAGGCTGGAACAATAATCGAGTTTGTCGAGGGCAACGATTTTATAGTCAGGGTAGTTCTTGATCAAACGGTTGGTTACATGGGAGGCAATGAAACCAGCAGCTCCTGTTATAAGGATATTATGTGGAGTGTAAGATCCTGAACCAGGTGACATCCTTCCTGTATCTTCAATCCTGTTTTTGTTTCCTGATGCAGAACAAAGAAAATCAGAACATACAAAGAGTGAACCAAATAACTTTGATTAATAAAACAAATGTAAAGTTTTAAGCCATTCAAGCCGTCTTAGCGCGTGGCTTTTAACCACGTGGTCGTGGGTTCGATTCCCACAGACGGCGTTTTTACCTCATCTGGTTTTTTTAAACTTTTCTATGGTACTAGAAAAGAACAAATGATATAACAGATTCAATGAGAGAAATCATGAGATAGGACGCAAATTGATCATCAAAATCTTATCTCCCAACAACATATTTATTACATCTTTTAGTAAACCTAGAGAGAGAAACAAAACAAAAAGTAAACAAAGAGAGTGAAAGAGAGAATTTTACAGATAATATAGATGGGGAGAGGTGTTTGGAGAAGAAGTTTATTAGGGTTGAAAGAAAGGAAATGAATGGATGATTGGATCAATTAATTAGATAGTTGTGGGTTTAAGTTATTAGTTTGTAAAAGAAATGCAAGTTTTTTTTTTTTTTTTGAAGAGCTAAAAAGTAGAGAAATGTGTGGATGTGTGAAAAGTCTTAATTTGATTCATATATTTAGATTGGTTAGTTTTGTTAGTTAAGAGACCAAACAAAGTGGAGTTTTGTAGAGAGTACGTGTTGGACTTCCGCACCAGGGTCGGAGCCTGGATTTTGACCTAGGGCCAAACTTTTGTAGAGGAGCCACTTAAAATGTTCAAATAGTGCTTCTCATACAGATCCCATTTTTTCGCTTACTTCCCCTAGTTCTAGGGCTTGGTCTCTTAGAGTATCTCTAATGCTAATGAGAATGTGATAAATTAGACTGTCACTTAAGATAAATAGACATTTGTAAGTCAATGATACTGATATAGCGATAGTTATAATTGCAATTATACAAACCCATCTCTAATAGACGGGTAGATGATGAGCCTCCTAAAAGTGCCAACCTAATTGGGAACCACTCAGTGATGCATGCAAAAGTGCTTAACACAAATGGGTGAACAAAATCAGACTCCTCAATCTATAGATCTATTGAGAAACCAAAGAACAAAAAATCTGTGAGGCCAAACCCAACTATATAAATCTTTGGATTTTGGCCCTTTTGGGACAGTGCTGGGC
The DNA here is from genome assembly GCA_002174775.1 of Macleaya cordata. NCBI lineage: Eukaryota > Viridiplantae > Streptophyta > Magnoliopsida > Ranunculales > Papaveraceae > Macleaya > Macleaya cordata. The sequence goes on along the minus strand of MVGT01000618.1, from coordinate 95,234 downwards.
CCATAAAATATTAGATTCAGGGTTTGACCAAATGGTACAACCTTGAGAATAGGCTACTGAATTGAAGTATAAAATAAGACTACGGATATTTTTACACAACTTATTACTATAGTCACACAATTTTTGGTCAAATTATTAGGCGGTTATCCGCAATCGACAGTATAAATTTTATAAAATGATTTTTCTATTGTATAAAATTGACAAACTAGTATATAATAGTGTCGACATACCATTTGTATTGTCAATTATATAGAATGGGCACTCCTACAACACAAAATTTAAATCACGTTGATTTAGTAAAAAATATTGGTGGTGATTAACTAATAAATTGGAAAACAACTACTACGGTCGAACTTCACGTGTCAACAGTCAACACTATACATTGGCCAAGAATATTCCAATGGCATCTTTCGGATTCTACTAGGAGTGTTTAGAGTCTGGCCCAGCAGCTTGACTGTATTTCTGATTGTTAGATAACTATCAGAGTCAACCTCAGAAATCCGACGGTAGAAGGTGTGCCATAACGGATAAATGCAGTCTCCCTCTCTTATCTTATTGTCTCAACGTTTCTACAGGCTCATCCACATGTTTCAAAAAGAACAAAAAGTTCTTCTAGACATGCCCGTAGACCTTGGTGATCGAAAAGTTATTGACTAACAGTTAAATGAGTTACTTGGACCCTATTTATTCTTACACTTCTTTTACACCTGTAAGATTTACATGATGATGAGTAAAGGGGTGAATTTTCTTGAAGGATGATCTCATTTTCATACATCATACTCATCCGTAGGATTCATATAATCAAACCAATTAGGGTTAAGGTCGAAAAACTAACTTATTTATTAAACTAGTCAAAATTATGATTAAGCAATACCAACCAGGCTCTCTTTTTTGACGCTTTAATTATACTTGTAATTAAACAATAATCATATCATAAAAAAGAAAAAAAAAAAGAAAAAAAAGAAAAAAGAAAAGAAGAACCACTCAACTTCTGTCTGTTATTGGATTGAGGTTCAATATGTCTAATATTTGAAAACATTAAAGAGGCCATGTCAAATTAATAATAAAAACAAAGGACCAATATCTATATACTATAGTAGGGAAGTCCTAGCTTATCTTTGCCATCAACGACAGACAAAGATCAACACAAACCATCATATAGTTATACTATAGCAGGGAAGTCCTAGTTTATCTTTGCTATCAACAACAAACAAAGGTCAGCCCAAACCATCCTATGGTTATACTATAGCACGGAAATCCTAGCTTATCTTTGCCATCAATTGCAGATAAAGATTAGCCCAAACCATCCCGTGGTTATGGCACATTGGGCAGATAAGGAGTATCTAACCAAACCATCCTATGGTTATACTATAGCACGGAAATCCTAGCTTATCTTTGCCATCAATTGCAAATAAAGATTAGCCCAAACCATCCCGTGGTTATGGCACATTGGGCAGATAAGGAGTATCTAAAGGGCATGAGTTTAATATGAGTTTGTAGAGGAAAATGGTGGTGTACATGTGGCGTAAATAAAAAAAAAAGTATACATGTGCTAGAGAGAAATTTATAAACTCTTAATTTTTTTTAAATAAAAATGTCTTAACTTTTTATCTACAAATTATTTTTTGACAAAATTTATATTCTTGAAAAACATCTGTTAAGATCTTCAAAATAAGACCAGTTATTGATACTATCACATAAAAAGATGAAAAAAAATGATGTTAAGAACGAACTGGATGGGGTGTGGATGAAAACATGTCGACTGTGCCGAATGCACAAAATCGCAAACTTATATATATTCAAACATATTTTAGACGACAAAAACTTGGCACGAATTATGGGTCATTCCAAGGCATGGGTTACGGCTAGTTAATATATAATCTAAAAGAGTAGTGGATTTTAACATGGGTGCCCCAAATAGAAACTGTGGGTGCTAATGGCGGGCCCACTCTTTTGTGAGGGAAAGATTTCTTCATATATATCTCTTTTCTTCATCTTCTTTCTTAAACTATTTTTCGATCCCTAAACATCTCTTCTCTTCTGCATCACAAACAAACAAACAGAAAAATCAAAAATTTCATTCAATCAAAAAAGTTGCAGAGATGAACGAAGAAGAAGAAGAATTCACTATCATGCGCCTCAATCCCGACCGTCCAATCGACGGTCTACGTTACACGCAGCGTTCTCCCTCCGACGGTCATGTCGTCGTCTTCCCCTCCTCTACTGCTTCTTCTCTTCCTTCAATTTCGACCCGAAGATCAACTACAGAACCAACAACAAGAACAATAAAACCTAACCCTAGATTTCTCTCTTTCTTCCTCCAAGCCCTAGTAATGGCTGTTGTAATCTCTCTCTTCTTCCTCTTTGTCGGTATCGCTGCTATCGTTCTCATCCATATCGCCATCGCTGGACGAGCCATCCACCGCCGCCGCCACCGTCGGTCCACCACCCCTCGATCACCCGATTACTTCGATGATGACCTAGATTTTGGTGGTGTTGGTTTTGGGTTATCTCATAGAGACCTCCGGAAAATTCCTACTTTTTATTATGGGTCGGGTGAAGAATCCGGTTCTGATGTAAGCCGAGATTGCGCTGTTTGTTTGGAGGTTTTCAAGGAAGGAGATCGTTGTCGGATTCTTCCCAAATGTAAGCATGTTTTTCATGCTAAGTGTATTGATACGTGGTTGATTAGAGTTCCTGCGTGTCCGTTTTGCCGTGGAACTGTCGACCCGAATGTGGAGGTAACCGGGTCGAATGAGAACTGAATTCTGTAAGTTTTTCGTTGTTTTTTGGGGGTTTTTTGTTTTGCCCTAATGTAATCTATATTTACAAATAGAACAGTTCTTGATTTCAATTCCTTTTTGTGTTTCATTGGTTTTGTTAGTGGGTGCATAAAAATGGGAATAACAAGGGAGGATGATAGATTTTAAGATTAATTTAATTGGTGTAAGATTTAGGTCTTGATTAGATAGAATTTTTTATTAATGGGTAGTGTTGGGTTAGAATTTTTTGTTGATGTAAATGTTGAACCATTTGATTCAATAATTAAGGTCAGTTTTTTATGAAGCAATGGCAGCCATAGATGTTCAACTGATTTTGGGTTTAGTGTTGATTTGTTTTCTTCATCTTGAGAAAAAAAGAAAAGACCAAAACATAAGGTCCTGCTTGGTACTCTCTTGTGATTCGTATCATGTAAATTTTTGCACTTCTGAATTTACAATTATGTTGTAGCAGCATTAATGTTTTCTATCACAACCTTACAGAAGGAAAATGCAAATCCTCACCACTTTTAACTACTTTCATGTGGCCCCCCTGCAAATTGATGCAAATATTTGCTATAACATATCTGCACCAAGCACTCGCAAACTGACAAACTGCTATGGATGCTTTGTAAATTTTAATATTATCAGTATACCAAGCGGCCAGCGGGGCCTTAGTGATTGCTATAACATATCTGCACCAAGCTCATAAAGATCTTCGCTAAAGTAAAACAAGAAAGGCTTCAAAAGTATGTAGTGGAAATGATTGAGAGATTGGATATTCTCTTTTTGATTCTATAGCTCTGTTTATAACTTTTTATTTTTAATAGTTTCACAAGTAAGCTAGAAGTGATAATGAAATTGTTTCCTTTAGTTTGCGGACCCCGCTGATCACATGATTATCTTGTTGTTAGTTAGTTTACCAACATGTCAGTTACCTATTTGCGTTGATGCTCTTTCAATTTTGGTATTCTGGTTTGATGATACTCTAGTAGTCAGTCTTATCTTTTGCCGATAATCTCAGCAAAGATTTGTATGTGATGATATAGATTTTCATCATTATACTGCTACCTAGTTCATTCTTATTTGAATCAAATATTACCTTTTCACTAGAACATTGAATGTATTCTATTAATTTCTGTCAAGTACTTACAATATTTTCTACCTTAAATTATAATCACAATGAGAAAACTGGATGGTTGATGGACTTGAATTGTCTGGTTTTTTTTCGGATATCAATATTGAAAATTTTCTATTGCTTCTGTTTTTTTTGTTTTTTTTTTTCATGTAGAACCTGTTTGCTTTGGGGTCATCAACATTTCCTCTCATTTGACTTACCAATGTTCAGATACCTTGTTCAGTTTTTCCTTTTTTTGAAGCCTCCATTTCTTGTAACCATGACTCTGTGTGTCTTAGAAGTTATTTCATATTATTTCCTCTCATTTGACTTACCAACGTTCAGATACCTTGTTCACTTGTTCAGTTGTTCCTCTTTTTGAAGCCTCCATCTCTTGTAACCATGACTCTGTGTGTCTTAGAAGTTGTTTCATATATATTGACGACGCATGCTTCAACAAAGTCCTATCTCTAGTTTGTTTGACCAATAACTATGAGCCAGTGTGAATATTGTCATCGGTATTGAAGCTTAAGTTGCGTTAGTCCTTGTCAATGATGAAGGGTTAACACTAGGAGAACCACTGTGGGTTAGAGATTTACTTCAGGAGAAGAGGAAGTCAAGAGATTTAACAGCAGAAAGTGGCAGAATTTGCAATAGGAAATGAGGATTAGCAAGAGGAAAATGTTAGACATTAGGTAAAACTGTAGACGGTTCAGAGAACTTGTTTCTAGATTGTAATTTGAAGATATGATTTTAATGCCTTTTCCCTTGTTTTTCTTTGCATTCTTCCACACGTGGAAATCCAATTCTTCTTTGGATATTGATTGATTCTTCCTTCGTTCTTTTAGTTTTATCGTTTATGTTATCTAAGCATCTGTTTAACAAGTTTGTGTGGTTAAAAAACAACAGTCATAGCATGAATATAGCATAAATGAGGATATTGTGATCGACAAGTCATAAGACTAGGAATTCATAGTAAAAAATGGTTACATTCAATGGCGTTCAGAAATAAACACAATCACAATTAAACCAAAAGGAAAGTCGATTGAGATAGTTTGGGCTTTGTACGACGAAAAAGGATGGTTGAATCAGTAAGGAGCCTCAAGTGTAAGTAGAAGGTTCTAAATAGGCAAGAGGAGACCGAAAATGTTGCAAATAGAGGTTGCAAGGAAAGATTTTGAAACACATGCCATGACTGAAGATACGACTCATGACAAGTTGAAATGCAGACAGGATTTCTGTTACCGGCAGAGATATTCAGATAGAGCATAAATGATGATGATGGATAGAATCATTTATGGAGATGAGAACTTCTTGCCAAGATTTGACAGAGTTTGTGAAGCAAGTGAGTTTTGAGTTCATCACTTCAAATTCCTAATTTAACTTTTGAATGTTAGCACATCATCAGGTGTTTCAACTATTAATGGTTCATATGGATACATAATCTATTTGATGATTGCTTTGAACAATGAATGATCTTGGCATCTGTACGCTGGTTCCTGTGTTCAATTGTTTCTATCACTATTTTTTTTTTAAGAACCTTTTAAGTTTTATACTGGTTGATGAAACAAATAGTTGGTGCTAAATAAATGGTTTTCTTCTTTTATTTTACTTTGCGACTGTCAAGTAAGACACCCAAGTTATGTCTGGCTATCTGCATTATCTTTGACGCATAGCTTTCGTCTAACCATCACAATGAAATTAGAAAGGTGAAGTATGAAGGAACAGGAGAAATGCATGTTAGAACACTAGACCAAATCTGTAAATAAGTTGTAGTGTGGATCAGTTGGTTGGTTCCTTCTGGCATATCCTGGGCTTGATTGCCCCCAGCAACACAGGATCCCTCGGTGAGTTGATTTATTTTTCAGGGAAGTCTTCTTTTTTTCTTCTGTTTTTGGTTGGAAAACCGACAGATTCTTGGCAATTCTGACACCCATCAGCATCACTGGCAAAAGAGATCAAGGTAAGGGTTTCACACTTTTTTTTCTTTCTTTGAAGAGTGTCAAGGGAACTAATAACTAGTCCTGTGCTAAGATGTTGAAATGCTTATAAAGGAATTAGCTATGGTCTGCTTTGCCTTTTTTCTCCCACCTCTCATGTCACTATTGCAGTACTACCCCCTCTCGTTGTGCGAGGTAGACGGTAAAGTCGAGCTTAATTTCGATTTTGACAGGGCTCCTCCCTCTTTCAGCAACCAACCCAGAGCCTGTGAAAGGAATTTGGGTGAGTTCAATAGAGCTTTTCCAACCGATATGCTGAAATGGCGCATTGGTACTCAAAAATCAACTCCAACTAGTATGCATTCTTTCTTATCACGTGCATCTACGGCGGCAATCTTATCACGTGCATCTACGGCTAGTATTAATTTTCTAGTGAACCTTTTGGTCCCTATATCATTACTCTACTTTCGGAGTGGGGCTCACATGCGAGTGTCAAATAGGCTAAATCAGCATTTGGATCATCTCAAATGGGGATAACAGCAGAGTTGAACTAGGGTAAAACACACAAATGTTATGTTTCGCTCTTGGGAGTAGCCAAAAATTTCGGCTAACATTTTTTTCATTTTGGGGTTGAGAATGGAAATGGGGGCATCTCCGGTTGAAGATGCTATGTAGGGAAGTTACTTGGCAAATTGCACTACGCCCCTACTTGCTCTAGTTGCCTTTTTTAAAGGCCTCTTTTTAGTGGGGTGCTGGTGCTGTCAAATTCTTTAATTTACTCAATCATTCATGGACTTTCATTGCTATTTTGTCTCTCCTGTTTCATGTTTTTAGTTAGGTCATAATGGTAGCAAACCTTGGCCTTCCATAGTTTGCTGATGCATTAACATCATCTTCCAGTTTTCTTTACAATTTCTGTGAATCCTATTATTCTCTAATTCATGAAATATTCTATTTTTTTTCTTCAAAAAAAAAATAAAAGAAAAAGAAATCAAGAGGAAATTAGCTTTTAATAAATAAGTCCAAATTTAATATACTCTAAAAATTAAAAAAATAAAAATAAAGAGCCAAAATACATTTAAAAAAAAAATCTGAACATCTAAAACACTTGCCAATCAATAATTCACCACAATTTTTGGGCCCTGATGGAGATGATACATAGGTTGATTTTAGGTGAGGTTGTTCTCCTTACTATGTAGAGCATCAAATCCAAAATCAGCTAGTAATAAACTTTCTAGTCTTATCAAAAGTTTTATGGAAAACTAAGGTGATTGTATGTAAAGATACACCATGTAATTATCGGCACTCCATGGATTATCTCCACGTGAACCCATATTGGTTTACCCTTTCAACTTGATAAACATGAATAATAATGTCACATCAACTACTACCCATCAATCACAACATTGGTTTACTCTTTCTTTTTCCTAGATAATGCGATTTGAGGCTCGCCGCACCTCTGCCGAATGAAATTCAAGATAAACGTTTCAACAGAAACTGGCTCTAGGGTGAACTTAGAGCTAAGAGACCTTCAACACTATCTTATTGGAATGCCAACCTCCTAGGGTTTGAAACCAGACCTCACCTTTTTAAGGGAGAAGACGCCAAGACCACTCTACGTCTCTACCGAGTGTTTGTTGGCATAAAATTGGTTTACTCACTGAAATGCACGTGAAGGTCTAAGCTTACACAGATCGAGTTCCCAGCTGTTAATGTTTATCTAAAAGAGCTCGAGATTTATGAGTATTTTTCAATATGATATTGACCTAGATTGTTTTTTAGAAGTTCAATGACTAAATCCTAATTTGACCTAAATTGTTTTGACACTATTGCGTTTACCAAAAGAAAACGTTAAGCTGCACATGCCAAATTCATGTGCTATCAATTAATATGACTTCATGAAATGTCTACTTAGATTCTAAGCACAAGAAACAAACAAAAAGACCTCGAAACACCTTCCAAAGACTCATTTTAGCTAATAAAATAGACAGGTTGGTGAGCAGACTAAACTTTAGAAATTGAAAAATATAAGGCAATTAGCCGGATATTTACACCCAATTTATTTTTACACTCAATTGACACGTGATTATAAGGTCCTCGTGAAAATAAATAAATGGTTGATTTTTTATCAGGATGATAACTTTATCATATAAATCATCTTTATAAAAACTTATCATATCTTTCTAAAATTTGTAATATATATATATATATAAAGATTGGTTCAAAACTAGTGATAAAATGAGCGGTTCAAAAAACTTGAAATTTAAATTATTTTTTGATTGGACTAGAAGTTTTAAAAAGATGTAATTTTTAGTAAGGATAAGATGCTTAAGGAGGAAATCATTAGTCCTTTGATCGTGATCGTCTTCATGTGACCCGAAGGTGGGTGTAAACAGAGTGTAAGAAATATTTCGATGTAGCATGAAACAACCTGGTTGCGAAGATTCAACCCCAATTCTAAAATTTTGATCCAATTAAAGATCCACACAAATCATACTATCATGAAATGGTTTCATGGATATTAGATAGCTAAATCCCTTTCAATCTCCCCACAAAGGGTCTTATTTTTGTTCATACAATGAAGTATTAAATAGTAAATACTGCTTAACAATGTGATCTATCTTTTTTGAGAGTACATAATGTATCAATTAAGTCACTCAACTTCTCACTAGACGATCCACCTTCCTCCACAGCTCTTCTTGCTGCTCTACCTAAACCTTGAGTCCTCTCTCTTACACTCCTCCCTCTCTCTCCTCCCATCAACTCCTTTACACCTTCACATATCGCCTCTCGCCCGACCGTGGCCGCGACACCACCGGGCCCCAAGTTTGCAACCCTTATCGCCGCACCAAGCCCCTCCACGACAAGCTTAGCATTCAACGATTGCTCGGCAATCATTGGCCAAGCCAGGATCGGAACTCCCATAGATAAACTCTCTAACACAGAATTCCAACCGCAATGGCTCAAGAACCCGCCCGTCCCACGGTGCGCCAAAATGCTTAATTGATCAACCCATTGATCACTTATGATCAAACCCTTCTTAGTACCCTCCATCCCATCTGGTGGAGTCCATGTCTTACTTCTCACTACCCATAAATATGAGTACCCCGACATCTCCAACCCAAATGCCACCTCATCTAACTGAGCATCCGACACGTGGACTTGTGTACCGAATGACACATAGATCACAGATGCTGACATGGCTTGCTCTGTCAGCCACTTTATACACTTGGAAGTATGGCATTGGTCCATTTTTGTTGTCCTATCTATCTTCTCCAATTGATCATTGTACAACAACAAAGGACCAACACACCATGCCTTGGCCCCATTCTTATAGAACGACTCTAAAGCCGCCACGTGGCTGTGTTCGAGTTCGACGAAGCTGTTAACTATGACACCCCAGCTGTCGTTGTCGGATTCATCCACCTCAGTTATAAATTCAGAGAATGGGTCGTTGTGGTCCGGTGCACGTAAGCTCTGTGGTAAGTCAGCACAGGTAAGAGTGAAAGGAAGTGTTAGACCAGGCAGTGTTAGAGATTGTTCTTCAAATTCATAGTCTGTTGATGAGCTTGCTGTGATGATCTGGTGTGGCGGGTGCACCCATAGTGTTTTACTGATAGCCCTTGATAACACATCCATTCCATGGAAGACGATCCTAGGGACATCGAAAGAACGACACGTGTCGAGTGTCCAGCCTAAGAAGAAATCTGAGATGACACAAATGGGGAGGGACCCAGTTTGAGACATCTCTTTTAGGGTTTGATGGAAGGAAGGTTGGAGTTTTTTGGTGGCATTTAAGAAAGGAAGGAAGAGATCAAGAGAAGGGAGTTGAGATGTGTTTTCACATCCAATGGGTATGTCTTGGACTTGAGGAAAAGGGATTTGTTTGAGATTGATATTTTGAGAATCAAGATTGGAGATGTAAGGAAGGATTGAACAAGTATTTGATGGTGTGGTAATGATGGTTACTTTAATGGATTTACTTGAGAGAGCTTTTGAAAGGTCCAGTAGGGGAATGGTGTGACCATGAGCCATGAAAGGGAAGATCACTACATGCGGCGGCGGCGGCAGTGGCGGCGGCGATAGTGGTGGTGGTGGTGGTGATAGTTGGGAAGGCATAGTTTCCAGCGATGTCTTGCTTGTTGGATTCCTCCTGACTCTCTTTCAGATCTCTAGTGAGAAACAAAAAGGAATTGAACGGCCATATTATAGAGAACAAAAATAGATAGCAATGGGCAGGTGCATGTGATCCCACAGACGACGGCTATTATTTCTGGCACCATTGTTAAATTTATTTTCTGCTTGGTGGGGACTCCCTTGAGGTACGACAAGGTTGCATAGAACTGTGTGATACCGTCAGATGATCTCAAATGATTTGTGTGAATAGATCGTCACATGAAATTTGATATAGTAGTCTTGCTCCGATTGAGGGTCCTAATAACCCTAACAATGGTGAGGGTATTTATCTTCCAAGGATGGATATCTAGGCTTGAAAAACGACAACAGGTCTAACAAGGTTGCTGATCAGGAAGCACAGACAGGACACGACACTGGGACACCCACACAGACACGCGTGACTGCTCTTTCAATTACATAAGTTTTGCTACAAGAAATAATAACATGTACCGCATATAATTACATAGGTACGCTTACGTGTACAGCTGGGATTTAATCTGTCAACTACGCACCAAAATTTTATTGTAGCATAATTGCACTCGCGTGTGAACTTGTAGACGACTATGCTACAAAATTTTATTGTAGCATAATTGCACTCGCATGTGAACTTGCAGACGACTATATTAGAGGGGAATCGTCGTTTTTACAGTCAAAACAAAGAAATTAAATGCAAATTCGAAAAATGTGGCCCTCATAAAATTACATATGTTATGACGCATGGGATAGGTGGTTGTCCCACCACCCATGTGCCATGCATATAGGCACATATTTATACGTGCCTCTTGAGGGTGCATCCCTCACATGCACCCTCCCTTATATATTGGTTCCCCTTTCCTTTTGTTTACAGTGAGAAGATAGTTAGTTTAGTACGATAAGTTTATATGTTGAGAGAGACATATATTGTAAAATGAGTATATATGTTAGAAAGAGTGCATAAGTAAAATCCTTTTCCTCTTCTCTCTTGCGATATATTGTGTGCCCAGAAATCATAACACGTTATCAGCACGACTCTCTACCACTCTCCAGATCGAGACCTCGACATTTTGTGATCAACCCGAAGCTTCTGGGCATCTCACAAAATCAGAAAGGTATAATTGTGTTGTCTTATTTTCAATGTCGAATCTAACAAAGCTTGAGTTTGTTGCTTTAGATATCACTGGAAATAACTACCTTTCCTGGGTCCTGGATATGGAACTCCATCTCGCGTCTAAGCAACTCGGGGATACTATTCGGGAAGGAAATCAGTCGACCACAGAGAGTCGTGCTGCTGCTGCCACTATTTTCATTCGGTACCACATCCATGAGGGACTTAAATCTAAATATTTGACGGTGAAAGATCCGTTAGTCCTTTGGAACTGTTTAAAGGCCACTTGTCGATGGTCATACATCCTGGTGCTTTGAATGATTGGAGGAACCTGCGGTTGCAGGACTTCAAATCATTAACAGAATATAATTCGGCTTTATTCAGAATAACCTCGCAGCTGAGACTGTGTGGTGATACTATTACTGATGCGCAGCTGCTGGAGAAAACCTTCAGCACTTTCCACGCCTCTAATGTGCTGTTATAGCAGCAATATAGAGAGCGTAGGTTTCAAAAATATTCTGAATTGATCTCCTGCCTTCTAGTTGCCGAGAAAAATAATGAATTGTTGTTATTGAACTATGAGGCTCGTCCCACTGGTTCTACGTCTGTACCTGAAATTTATGCAGCGACTGCTTCAGGATAGGGACGTGGACGACCTGGTTATAAAGGTAGACGCGGTAGACGCTACCGACGGAATAATTCTGGGAAGTGGAATAATCCAAATCATGCTACACAGAATCCCCAGAAGATGGATAACACTGATCTCCAGGAGAGGGATAGAAGCGAAACGAAGCAAGGAAAAGGGAGAGGTTGGAATAAACCCCATAGAGATGTAACCTGCTATCGTTGTGGCATGAAAGGACACCTGGCGCGTAATTGTTATACGGCCGAGCACCTAATCGATTTGTATCAGGCTTAATGTAAGAAAGCCAAAACTGGTGCCGAGACAAATTATATTTGTAATAGTGTTCCCACTGATGATACCCACCTGGAACTGTCCGATATGTTTCTTGATCTAGAAGGAGAAGATGTAAGCAAACTAATTGGGGGGTGAGCATGTTCACACCAATTAGAGTTTTGCTATACAATTGGGGAATGAGTTTGTTCATACCAATTGTACTACTTTTCTGTACTACTTTTGTTCATATATAATATAAGCGTTTTGTGTATATACTTATACTTGCTTTATTTTTAAAGGATATGGACCCAAGCAGAGGCATATCCCGAGATATTGGTCCAAGCAGAGACATATCCAAACAAAGCCAATATGACAAGGATGTTTGTCTAGCAGACAGTGCTACGACCTATACAGTGATAGTAAATTTTTCACGAGCTTGAGGGCTCTGGTAGAGCTAGTATTATGTTCTCGGGTGGTACAATACTTGATATTGATGATACTTTGTATTCTTCCAGATCCAGGAGAGATCTGTTGAGCTTTAAAGACATACGTCGCAATGGATACCACCTTGAGACAGTGAATGAGCATGATATGGAATACTTATGTATTACATTCACTGTCTCACACCAGAAGCGTATATTAGAGAAGCTCCCAGCTCTCTCCTCTAGTTTGTATCATACGATGATAAGAAAGATTGAATCTTATGCCGTCTTGAACCAGAAGTTCAATGACCCGAAAGCGTTTATGCTTTGGCATGACCGACTTGGTTACCCGAGTTCTACCATGATGAGTAGAATAATTCAAAACACGCAGGGACATTCATTACAGAACAGGAAGATTCTGATGTCCAAAGATTATACTTGTGCAACGTGTTCCCTGGGTAAATTGGTAGCTTAAACCATCTTTAACCAAGGTCGTTGTTGAATCCCCAGCTTTACTGCAACGAATTCAGGGATATATTTGCAGGCCTATCCATCCCCAATGTGGACCATTCCGATATTTTATGGTCTTAGTAGATGCTTCTGCGAGGTGGTCGCATGTTTGCATATTTTCCACTCGCAATGTTGCCTTTGCACATTTGCTCGCTCAAATTATACAATTACGTGCACATTTTCCTGAATTTCCCATAAGTCTATCCGTCTTGATGGAGCTGCCTAGTTTACATCTCGAGCTTTTGACGCTTATTGCCAAGCAGTTGGCATCGACGTAGAGCATCTTGTTGCTCACGTTCATACACAAAATGGTCTAGCAAAATCATTTGTGAAGCGTCTTCAGCTTATTGCTTGGCCTATGCTTATGAGAACTAAGCTACCAGTTGCAGCCTGAGGACATGCCATTTTACATGCAGCTGCATTGGTTCGGATTCGTCCGACTGCATATCATTTGTATTCCCCTATGCAGCTTGTTATGGGTCACCAACCAAACATTTCACACTTGTGTGTATTTAGTTGTGCTGTGCAAGTTCCTATTGCCCCTACGCGACGCACCAAGTTTGGTCCTCAGCGTCGGCTAGGAATATATGTTGGCTTTGATTTACCTTCTATCATTCGTTATCTTGAGCCAATGACAGGTGATATTTTTACCGCCCGTTTTGCGGACTGTCATTTTGATGAGACAGTTTTCCTGTCATTAGGAGGAGACAATCCGTCGTCAGTAGAACGACGTGATTCGTCGTCAGAAGAACGACATGTGATTTTCTGGATCACACCATCTATGTCTCATCTTGATCCTCGTACCAATGCCTATGACATTGAGGTGCAGAAGATTGTTCATCTTCAGAAAATTGCCAATGAAATGCCTGATGCATTTAATGACGCAGCTAAAGTTACCAAGTCATATATACCTGCTGCAAATGCTCCAGCTAAACTTAATGTCCCGGAGAGGCATGCTGTAAGAGCTGATGTCCCGAGAGGACATGTGATCCCAGTAAGACAGATTGTAGCAAATGAGTCGTCTAATGCACGCCAAAAGCGTGGGCGACCCCTTGGTTCGAAAGATTCTGTTCCCAGGAAGAGGAAATGCCAATCAATAAATGTAAATACTCCCGGAGAGAGTATCATTGAATGATCTACATTCTCTGATGATATGCTTCTTGAAGAAGGCAAATCCCCAGGAGAGGGACCGGTACAATCCCCAGGAGAGGGAAATGAGAAAATCTCTATAAATTATGCATGTACCGGAGAAATGTGGAATCGCAATGAAATAATTGTCGACGATATTTTTTCCTTCGCAGTAGCTACTGACATCGTCACAGAGAACGATAACATTGAGCCTCGCTCTATAGAAGAATGTCGACATAGAACTGATTGGGTAAAATAGAGAGAAGCTATCCAAGCAGAGTTGGCTTCCCTTGCAAAGCGTGAGGTGTTTAGACCAGTTGTACCAACACCTGCGGATGTGAACCCGGTGGGAAACAAATGGGTCTTTGCAAGAATACGCAATGAGAAAAATGAGGTCGTTCGCTATAAGGCGCGACTCGTGGCACCAGGTTTTTCACAGAAACCTGGGATTGATTATGAAGAGACATATTCTCCTGTTATGGATGTAATTACTTTCAGATATCTGATCAGTCTGGTAGTCTCAGAAAGACTTGACATGCATCTGATGGATGTGGTCACTGCGTATCTATACGGGAAGTTAGATACAGATATTTATATGCGAGTCCTAGAAGGGTTATTTTTACCTGAGGGAAGACCACGCCATTTGTATTCACTTCAGCTCAAAAGAACTTTGTATAGATTAAAACAATCTAAGCAGATGTGGTATAATTACCTTAGTGAATACCTGATAAAGGAAGGATATACAAACGATCCCATTTGCCCCTGCATTTTTATAAAGAAATCAGAATCTGGATTTGCTATCATCACTGTGTATGTCGATGATATAAACTTAATCGGGACTCCTGAAGAGCTCCGTAATACTGCTGAATACCTGAAGAAGGAATTCGAGATGAAAAATCTCGGAAAAATAAAATTTCGTCTCGGCTTGTAGATCGAGCATGACTCAAGTGGAGTTTTAGTCCATCAAACGGCATATACTGAGAAGATCTTGAAACGTTTTAACATGGACAAAGCACACCTATTGAGTACCCTTATAGTTGTGAGATCTCTTGATATTGAGAAAGACCTATTTCGACCAAAGGAAGAAGATGAAGCACTACTTGGTCCTTAGGTACCATATTTGAGTGCAATCTGTGCATTAATGTACTTGGCCCAATGTACCAGACCAGACATTGCATTTGTTGTGAATCTGTTAGCCAGATTTAGTTCTGCCCCGACAAGGAGACATTGGACAGGTGTCAAGCAGATTCTCCGATATCTCCGCGGAACTGCAGACATGGGATTATTCTATCAGAGAAACCCATTAAATGGCTCTCAGATAATGGGATACACTGATGCCGGTTATCTCTTCGATCCCCACAAAGCTATTTCCCAATCTGGTTATGTTTTTACAAATGGAGGTACTGCATTCTCTTAGCGATCCAGCAAGCAAAGTCTTCCAGCCATTTCTTCGAATCATTCGGAGATTATTGCATTGCATGAATCCAGCCGAAAATGTGTGTGGCTACGATCACTGATTGGACATATTAGAAGCTCTTGCGCTCTACCCTCTGTCACCGATGCTCCAACAGTCATTTTTGAAGATAATATCGCTTGCATATCACAAGTCAGAGAAGGCTACATCAAAGGTGATAGAATCAAGCATATTTTGCCGATGTTATTTTATTCTCACCATCTTCAGAAGAACCGTGAGATTGATATCCTGCAGATACAATCCTGTGATAATTATGCTGATCTATTCACCAAGTCTCTACCTACGACAATGTTCAGAAAGCTAGTCTATGGTATTGGTATGAGACGGATGTATCATCAAGTGGACTGATTTGAGTGCCTGCTCAATCAGGGGGAGTATTCCGATACCTGCATTTGTCTAACTGGACCTTATCGCGTTGTACTCTTTTTTCTTTGTCAAGGTTTTGTCCCTCTGGGTTTTCCTTGCCAAAATTTTTTTAATGAGGCAGCTTATGCGAGTCCAGCACTCTTCTAGGTCTTTATACTCTTTTCCTTAGCTCAGGTTTTGTCCCTCTAGGTTTTCCTGACAAGGTTTTTAACGAGGCAATTATCTTAGAATGGTGGACATCTAAGGGCGAGTGTTATGACGCATGGGGTAGGTGGCTGTCCCACCACCCATGTGCCATGCATATAGGCACGTATTTATACGTGCCTCTTGAGGGTGCATCCCTCACATGCACCCTCCCTTATATATTGGTTCCCCTTTCCTTTTGTTTACAATGAGAAGATAGTTAGTTTAGTACGATAAGTTTATATGTTGAGAGAGACATATATTGTAAAATGAGTATGTATGTTAGAAAGAGTGCATAAGTAAAATCCTTTTCCTCTTCTCTCTTGCGATATATTGTGTGACCAGAAATCATAACAACATAAAATTTATTTATTTTTTCCTAAAATATCCAAAATCTTGTTAAAAAAGGTGAAAAATAAAATTGGGGTCCTAAAAAATACAACAATATTATTTGGACCATTTTACAAAAGTGGTGCAAAATGTTTACGTGGCAGGGTAGATCCCACTACCATGTAAATTAGAAACCCCTTCAAAATACTTTTGAGAAGGGAAAAGTGATAGGTCCCACCCTGTTACATAAGTATCGGGTCTCGAAGCAATGCTTTGCTTGCTTGTGCTCAGGATCAGCGCTGGTATTAGTCCGTGAACCAAAAATCAGAAGTAACCTCTGATCATGAAGATGTTCTCCATTGCAGCTCAATTCGAATCTTTCCATTCTTTGAGTCAATGAGATGATACTTCTCATTGATTCGTTTGTTGCTGACAACATTCTCGAGGTTGATATCAACATAACCCAGAATTTCCTGATTGAAAATGAAAGCTCAAGTCACCGATGACGGCAAATCAACAACAAATTAATGAGTACAACAAATTAACAAGCTAGCTCTGCACTTGTGCTGCAGGTTTTTCTTAGGTTTTGTATCAAAAGAAGATCATCTAATTTGTCTTATTGACACTACACTTATTCTTACACTCTCTTTACACCAATATGTAGGGTCCACATAAAGATAATTTGATTTTATTTTTTTTGAACAGTGTGGTTGTGGAATATGATCACGAAAAAGACTAAGGAGGCCCAGGGCGTCGTCAAATATGGCAGGGCCGTGTAGCTGAAGGCCTCAGGGCTTTACCTGATGCAAGTTTATCTAGTCAAATTCGATGGAACAACACACGGCGGCCGTCGGTTGGTCCTACGGTCATTTTTGCCTATTTCGCAAGTTTTTTAATTATTTCAAAGTTTTGTTAATGATACGGTGTACGTGTGTGGGTTCTAGTGATGTTTTGGAAAAAGGTTTCTTGTTTCGAAGTTAACCTAGGATTTCTAATTCTGTTTGACTCCAACTTGTAGAGTTCAATATATACCCCTCAAGATAGTCTTTTTTATAATTTTGCCTAGTGCTGAAAGTTGTACTATGAAATTCTCTTATTATAGTGAATTTCTCTTCTTTTCACGTTTTTATTTTCGTTTGCGATCATACTCATGGTCAGGATTAGGGTTCCTAACATTTTGTATACCCAAAAGTATCTTACATGGACTAATTAACGAGATAACAATAGTTAGCTAGAGCAAATGTGTACCTTGGGATGCAGTAGTCCTATCCTCAGTGAGGTGCTGACAACTTCCACATGTATTCTATCATTTTTTGGTGGTTCCTCGAGCATAAAAGTGAAGTCCTCGTCCCATCTCGGATGTCTGTTTTTCTTTATACGCTATAAATACCAATACAAAACAAAAAAATAAATATTAAATCCTTACATAATAGAGTCAGGATATATGTACAGGCTTAAATGTACAGGTTAGATGTACAGCCTCTTGTGGGGCCCACATGAGGTTGATCTAAGGGTCAAGATTTTGTAAAAATGTTCTCCTCATCATCTAGATCATCTTCACTAAAAATCAGTAAATTCTAAAACTTCTAGCCCCACTAAAAGTTGTCTCTTTTTCTCATCGTTCATTTCTCACCGTTAATTTTTAATCAAATTCTGATCAACTTTTGGTGGGGCTAAAAGTTTTAGAATGAGCTGATTTTTGGTGAAGATGATCTACATGATGAGGAGAACATTTTCACAAAATCTCGGCCCTTAGATCAACCTCATGTGAGCCCCACAAGAGGCTGTACATCTAACCTGTACATTTAAGCATGTACATATATCCTGACTCTACATAATATACAATAATATTTAACGCCAAAAAACCTTTTTTTGGAGTGCTAAATTCTAAAGTCTAAACAAGAGATTAGTTGTGATACCAAAGGAAGTAGAGATATTTTACCTGAAGAGATTATAATGCTAGTCGAATAAAAATGCTAGAATACTATTTTGTGCACCTACTTTTATAGAGGGTGCAGAATTCGTTCATCATCGAGATGTCAAGTGTTGTATGGTCAACTTCACCGCAATACACCCACTCGCAAGATGATGGATTGTTTTGCACACTCTACATACAAATGGGTGCAAATAGTAGCATTCTAAAATGCTATGCATAAAGGGGTGTTGCATATATATAATGATATAGCGCCCTGTGATTGGTACCAGTACAATTGAACAAGACATCACAAGGTGCCATATCATTATGTAGTGCCCCTCTGGCATTATTGTTCGCCTAGCATTAAAAAATAAATAAATAATTTTTAACATAATTCTGTGGAATATGCTTCATTAATTACACCACCACCACTCCACCAATGAACATATATACTTCTGTAGAACCGGTGGAAAAAATATATATATATACTTTCATAGAACACATTTCTTTGCAATGAAAAACTAGCTTAAGTACCTTAGTTTTTCTCTTTTCCCCTCTAAACATAATCTTCACATGAGGGTTTGTGTGGTACTTTCCTTCAACATCTTCAGCTTCATGAATTACAACTACAAGTGAACCTCTACCAGAGAGGGTACTTTTGGGAGCCTCTTGATCAACCTTGTTTGAGTCTTCATCAAAATCATCATTTGGTACTTCTTCTTCTTCTTCTTCTTCTTCTTCATTTGGTATATCTTCTTCCTCTTCTTTAAAAGGTTTGTAATTTACTTCCACAACAAGCAGCCCACATGACTTTCCAACATCATTAGTAGTCATGCTTTTTAGTAAATCAAGAGTTATAACATTTAGCTGATTAGGGAGAAGATCTTTCAAACAAATGACATTCATTCCCATCTTGTCATGTTTGCCAACCTGTAAGAGAAAAAAGAAAAGAAAAAGGAAGTCTCTATTTAGTGTGCATGGGGTTAAATGCTCCTGAGTGAGTAGTCTTATTAGGATGTTCAAGCATTCAATAAAGCTAGGGACCTATGAAGCACAGACACGGCATGAGTTTTATTTTCTTAGTTTTTCAACTAAAAACAAGACACGACTTAGAGAAGTGTCTGATGAGAATAGTCCCACATGGGATATGAGAGGCTAGCAAACTTAATATATAATGATCCTGGGTCACACCACTCATTGCCAATTGGTTTTGAGTTGGAAGCCCACAAACTTAATATGGTATCAGAGCTAGGCCCACACGTGATAGGCCCAACGGCCACACGTGCTCCCCGTCACCCAAAAAGAGTTCCACGTGTTAGGCGCAAAAGAACGGGGCGTGATGAGAATAGTCCCAAATGGGATATGAGAGGCTAGCAAACTCAATATATAATGATTCTGGGTCACACCACTTATTGCCAATTGGTTTTGAGTTGGAAGCCCACAAACTTAATAGTGTCTGCTTCATAGCTAGGGACAATATTTCTTGAACATCCTAGGTACGGGTATGCAACTCAGGCTCAAATAAGTCTGGACGCGTAGAACTCTGGAAGGACTACCTGTTCCCAATCATAAACAATAATCTCTAAAGCTTGAGACATTGGATCTTTAA
This sequence comes from Macleaya cordata, assembly GCA_002174775.1. Classification (NCBI taxonomy): domain Eukaryota; kingdom Viridiplantae; phylum Streptophyta; class Magnoliopsida; order Ranunculales; family Papaveraceae; genus Macleaya; species Macleaya cordata. Next base: position 75,323 of record MVGT01000618.1, on the reverse strand, counting down.
CATTCAAATTAAATTGTTCATTCCATTCAGGGTTCAAGTTTTTCTGTTTGACATTTGTCTTCTTTGATGGAAGCTTATCCTCAGTGAGATTTAGTTTCACATAAGGATTTGATGAAGGACCTAGAAGACCTTTGTTTTTTTAATTTCATTGCCCGCAGAACCTTCACATGAAGAACGCCAACAGGCCTTCTTTCCACTCTAGAAAAATTTTGTGGATCGGAGAAGTTAGTTAAAAAAATTTAATAATAATAGCCAAACAAAACAAATAAACACAATGATGAAATTCAAAAACTAACATTAAAAAGTGTTCCATGATTGGCTTTACCCAGGTTTTAGGCCACAGGTACATATTTGCTATCTGATCTTTGATTAACTCCTGCATGCAGGGAAAAGCTACAGGACTAAAATTAAACCAAACAACAACATTTATTCTATTTTCTTTCTGTTAGTCCAATTGATCACCGCGTCTGTATTGTAAATATGGGCGCAGTTATGAGTAATCCAGCCAATGTAATATAAATTAGACCTAACATGATTCAGTATTCAAACTTCAATCATTTCGATTTGATAAGAGAGAGCTAATATCTATCCCTAAATATGAATCCGAATCTCCCATGAATCTCAAATGACCAAGAATTTACAATTGGCGCGGAAACATTGATTTTTATGAATTGTTCATTCAATTTATATCTCACTCAAAATATCTAATGAAGGTCACCTTCCCAAACATCCCATCCTCTGTGACTAAATAAAATGAAACAATATAAACACCATAAAGTAGCAAAAGAGGGAGGTGTACCTGGACAAATCTGTACAGACCAGGTATTGCCATAACATCTGCCCCTAGAAGCTCCAATCCGAAGTCAACATGTGGCTGCAAAATCAAATGAATTAATGAGTTAGCAAATGTGAACGTCGACCCTCGAAAGGTAACTTTTTAGATAGGTGGGGTGGATCCATCTCTCAACAGATCCCACATAATGAGCTTTCTTTGAAGCAAATGATAAACCTGATAAATGAACCTAATGATTCAAACTACACATTCTTTTGAACAATAAGAAATAATTCTCCATGTAAGAAAGCTCTGCATTTTGACAGCTGTTTTCATTGAATGATAGCATTCTTTGTCCGTGTGCCTAGTTTCGAACCATCAAATGGTGCATCGTTCAAAGAAACAGGAGAATTGCGGAAAATGCAGCGAGAACGAGTTTCAACCACCAACCTTAAACCTCACCCCCACCACTCCCTGCCAGCATCGATACAACAAACACACGCACACCTCCTAATGCCTATAAAAAACTTGAATGTTCTTCCATACTACACTGAAGTAATCCATCAGGATAGATTATAAGTGTGCCTTACGCCTCACCTTCTCCATGAGAGAGACAAGAATTTTAGCAAAACAAGGAAAATGTGGAACCAGCGGCTTCAGGGTAATTCGTGGTTTAGCGAAAACTTGCAAATCCACCACCTGAAATTCTCTAGCAAAAGCAGTATATATATTATTAGTAAGACACAGTAAATCACATTCATGGAAATAGCTATTTTGGAGACGTCAGAAACGTTTGAATTTGTTCTCTGTATTACTAACAGCTCTTTTTTGCAAATAACATTAGTAAACAACCAAAAAGATCGATAACCTGCACGGTTGCTCTCAGCCCAAATGCCTTAATAGAAACAGTCAAATTAGGATTTCCTGCCCATTTCAAAGATGGTTCCAATATCAACTCCTTCCCATCAGTGATGTAGACTTTCACGCCTAACATAAATTACATGACAATATGAGTTTTACAGTCTCAGATGCATATTCAACAGTAATTATACAAACTAAAATGATCAAAAAAATGTGATACAAGTGATCTTAACACATCCATTTGTTGTTTGATCAGGCTACTACCAATACATCATCTGTAAATTAACAAATGCAAGGAATAAGTTTCATCACGTACCCCATTCCCACCCACTCTACTGACTTAACGCAAATGATGATTGATGGATTCATCCACCTGCAACCATCTACCTAAGGTATGCTTTTTTTTTTTTTTTTTATAAGCAGGTAGATTTTCAATCATTAGCTAGGAAAAAGGCTCTTCCCTCATAGATTATGGATCAGCAAACCCTCTGCCTAAATAGTTTCTATTTCTAAATTGATCAGCAAACCCTCTGCCTAAATAGTTTCTATTTCTAAATTGACTTTCATAATTTTGAATTATTCTAGTGACTTATAAGTCAACCTGCATTACCTTCAATTCACTCTTCAGTTTTCCTAAGCCTTGTTGTAATTTCAAATTAATCAGTACAGGTAATAAGGCACTGCACAAGTATGCATTAATTGGGAAATGATGTGTTTATGTATCTCCTAGTTATGTCAGTTAACACAATAGCGTTGTATAACTAACAAAATTTGTAGTAGTAAATGACAATTCAGAATTGGTCTAGGTCTCCTTCACTCCAATGATGCAATGATGTTCAAAATAGCTCATTGATTAAGCACTCCTGTGTCAAAGATGGCCAGCAGGGCTAAGTAAGATCTGTCAAAGAAATGGGATGTAAAAATACATCAGTAGGGAATAGTAGTTCCACCTTATAGGCAAACACTCGTAAAACAATGAGATGCAAAGAAATGTCTTGAGTATCGCGAACATTTGTACAAAGCAATGGCCCTATCACTCTAAAGGGTTTGTTCTGAAGGCTCGTCTAGGGAGGGTCAGTCAGAGCCTAAGATCAGGCTAAAAAACCTAACTGATGGGCGTTGGATATTCATGAATCACCGATTCTTTTTGGTCTTGAGGGATGGAGGAGGCCACACTACTCGAAATAAGCTAGTTGACTGGCAGAAGGTGGCTTTGCTTTTTTAAGGTATGAAAGGCAGATAAAATTTATCAGCCCAATATTGGTTCTACTACATATAATGAGGTTGCATTGGCTAGGTCAACAAGCCGTCTTTCGTCTGTCCATCTCATACTGAAAAATTGAACAGGAGCTACTATTTTACTAACACTAGTACGATAATGACTTTTGGCAAAGGTTTAAGTGGAATTATAAAATGTGGCTATATGCTTCTAGCCACAACTTAATGCAACATTACCGTAGAAGATAACAAGAAGTAGAGAATTGATCAGCGCAAAACTAATCCATATTTGTTGTATAAAGTTAAACAAATTCAAAATAAAGTAAGACACAAACACATAAGTCTTAAGTCAAGCTTGGAAACCAGCATTTTACTCATGTATGCAAAACAAAACCAACTTTAAAAAGGTCTGTCAAAGCCCTAACCTTCAAAAGTTGGTGGCGGGGAGCCTTAGGTAAGTGCTTCGAATTCAACTGATGACTCGATTTTCTATTTTGAATTTGCTCAGCAATAATGGGCTTTGTAATATTCTTTATGGTCTTGCAAATTGTCTAGATAAGAAATATTTGAACGTACATTCAATACAAAAAAAAAAAAGCATTCAATAAACAATGGCGCCATGCATGGACATCAGAATTGATTTGAAAATATATAAACTAGTACAAAAAGGGCTTTGGCCATGTTTTTAACTGCTACAGTTCCTCATTCTGCAAAACCGTGGCCAAAACTCATTTCTTACTAGTATATATATGATATACATGCACATACCTTATCAAGATATGGCCACATTCTTCCAATACAAGTGTTTAGCCAGTCAACCTTCAAGAAAACAACAGAGTAAGGATATAAGTAAGAAATTAAATGAAGCTACTTGAAACCTATGACCTACGCCAAAATTATCGATAAAGTTAACCTATTACATACACGATCATAGTCTGGATTTTTTATCCAAAGAGGTATCTCATGAAGTAATTGCTGCAAGGTTTGCGAGTCTTGCTCAACCAGTGGACAAGTTTCAGGATCCTGGACAAGTCAACAACCAACATAATAATGCACAAAATAATAAACTTGGACAACCCAATTAAAATATCAATCATGAGATGCACATGGTACAAAAACCTTTGGCCACAGTTTTGCAAGAATGAATCACTGTGGCCAAATCCCAGCCCATTTTTGTGCTAGTGAATATAATACTTAATCAACTTTCTCTTCTTCTTTCTTTTTCTCAATTTATCTTCTCCAGTGCAAGCAATAAATCCCAAGGGAAAAAAATGGGACTAGAAAAAAATGAAAAAACTAGCAATGTAATTAGATTCTTTTTTTTTTTTTGGGCGGAAAAGAGGGAAGGCGGAGTTTCAGCATGCATCACTAAGAATCCCAATTAGGTTACAGGACAGGTCATCATAAACCCTACCCAACCCGAGATTTATTAATAAAAGAAGAAAAATGGATACCCCGAGAAGAGGGGGATTTAAAGTCTTACCTCCCAATTAGAACTCATAATCCAAATTGATCCAAGAAGAGTAAAAATAAATAAAACCGTACAGAATGCAAGCCAAATATACTAAAACAACATTCAAATTAAGAGAAAACTCTCTAAGACAAACAAATTAGCTAGTTCATGAGCTAAGAACCTGCAAGCTCCAATATATCATTTAACATTTTACCCAATTTTCATGTTTAATCTCTAAACAACATCATGAATTCAACAAAGACTAGAAAAAAAAATTCCAATATTAAGTCATTAATTTAGAGAAACATACATATATATATATTATACAATTCAGGACGGGGGCAGAGTTGTCCTTTTATAAAATGTGTCCTGCTACATAAGCCTCTGCTCCCTGCCCTCCTCTCTGCTTCTTCTTCTTCGTCTTCTTCATCGTCGGTGAAGCTGTTCAGCTCCTCCTCCCCTTTCTCGGCCACTCTCTCCCTGCCCTCTCTCTCTCTCTCGAGGTTTTGAGCCGTGCCGGAGGCACGGCGATAGACCTAGTATATATATATATAAAGAAAGGGAGAGAATTGAAAACAAACCTTAACCTCATTGGGTTGGAAGTAGATGAAGAGATAATACTCAATTACAACCCCAATTGAAATCCCAACTCCAAATCCACATAAACCCATTATAGTAATCAAATAAAATCCCATCTTTTTTTAGTATCACTTCAAATCACCTGCCCCCATGAATTGAAAGAGCAGTCATTTTGCCAATCAAATCTTCCGTCCAACGTTCAAAAATACAAATTTATACCCTCTTTTGTTTCTCTCTATCTCTTTGTTTTGTTTCCTACTTTCCTCTCTCTGTTTTCGTCCTCCTGTCTATATTCTTTCCTTACTGTTTCAACTCTTTTGTCGTTTCCACTCAGTCTCTCTCCACCACTTCCCTCCTTGGAGGCTTGGAGTCCCACATGCAACGTGGGTTTGGAAGACTCCACCATGTAATTTGGTGGGACTTAAAAGGATTTTAACTTTTAGTTCCAGACCAATCACATGAAGGAGTCTTGTTGTCCACATTAAATGTGGGTCAAAAAAATTTGCATTCCCTAAAAAAAAAGTCAACTTTTGTTTTCTTTCCTTAAATAAAGTCAACTTTTATTTTCTTGTCTCTCCACTCACAGGGGTCATGGACGCTGCTATTTAAACATTGAAATCAATTGTAACATTGAGTTGTGGGGCCCACATAGTTGGGCTTGATGAGGTTAGAAGTTTTTGAATGGACTCATTTTTTGTGAGGATGATGTACACAGTGAAGATAACAACCTCACAAAGTTTCAGCTTTTGAAGCGTAACTATGTAGCCCCACGGCCCAATGTTACAATTGGTCATATGGAGACAATCTTTTCTATTTCTTTTTTTTTATAATGATGATTTATTATATTTTTTCTTTTTTTTTTGTATAGTTAAAACCCATTACATGAGTGGAACCTTGCTAGTCACACTAGCAAGGCTCCAACTCAAGACCTCCCTCAAAGGAGTGGGGATGCCTTTACCATCCGGGCAATCCCGAATTGGCGACAATCTAATAGTTGATATTTGGTATGAATAAATCAATCACTATAAATTTATTTTTATATCAGATAATAGACAGTTAACATTTTGATAGGCTTAAAAGTTTTAGAATGAACTTATTTTTTGTGAGGATAATCTTTAGGGTGAGGACAACATTTTCAAGATATCAGCCATTACTCATTAGATCATCTACATGCTACACACACACGAAATCAGCAAGCGATCCCACCTCTCCAATTTTCTCTACCACTACATTGTTTATACCGACAAAATCATTCCAAGGCTGAAATTAGGTTCATGAGAGCAAGTCCTATGGAAACATCAACCTCTACATTCTAGAGGTTTGGTTGCACTATGATACATGATATACTTCAAAACTCTTGTCTCAGCCCCACAAATTAGTGTTAAAAAGGTGTAAGTATAATATTAATAGAGAAAAAATAGGGCGGTACCTTTTAATGCATGTGCTTCTACATGTTCTAACCTCCTTATTTTCACACTACTCTTACACCTGTTTGTGGGGTACTCGTGCCCTTTTTTTAATAACTATCATATCTTACAATATTATTTCTATAATAATTACACTTAGTTTACACCTAATAGTGGGTGCTACATAAAATTGATCGAAGTGCTAATTTTTTGTGTCAATGATCACATCAGTCCATGGGCCATATCCAAGTAGGCCACTTAATACCCACATTATTCTTACACTTTATTTACACTTGTCTGTGGGTCATATAAAGATGATCCAAAGGTTAAATTTTTGTGGTGATGACCTCCTGGTCATGCAGATCAAAATTAGACGGTGGTAAATTCCTACTCACACGCACACAATAAGGGCTCGTATTGAGTAATGCTACAGCTACAAAAAGCTCTGCAGCAACGTGATGCGCAATAGCAAATCGTGGTTTGGCTAGGGCAGAATTGCTTATTGCATTATTTTTTGGGGGTTTTAGAAAAAAAATCTCCATAAAAAAAGTCAGTATGATTTTACAGGAACTTTTTTTGCATTTTCTTTTTTTTTTTTTTTTTATATCTTCTACTTTACCCAAGTAAAATCGTCTGAAACCCAAAGAAACAAAGAACTGCAGACATGGAATTTAGAATTCAAGGGAGAACAAAACAAAACTGAATTCTCTTGCAATCCTCTTTTTCCCATCTCCCTTCGCTTCATTCAGGCCAACCTAGGATGTTGTTCAAAACTTTAAACAAAAAACCAAACCTCGAAATAGAAAAAGAAGGAAATAAACCCCCCAAAAAAAAAAATTGTAGCCCAAAATTGTTTCTAATCTCTATTTATATTTTTTCCCCTTTTTTCATCACATTATTACCCGATTACTGTTTCTAATATCGACATGGTACCAACTTTTTTCACTTCTGCAAATTATTTCTACTGAGATTCTAAATGTTCAACCCACCTCACCTCTTTCTTACACTCCACTTACCTCTCATGTGGGGCCACGTGAGATTCAAAAACTAATTTTTTTGTAAGAATAATTTTTTCATCATGTACATCATCCGCCCTTAAATCATCTCTATGTGAGCCCAGATACCGCTGCAAATGGAGGGTAAGAGTAAGTGTAGTGTTAATAGAATAACAAGTACTAGCTCTCTAATGTGTGAGCCTTTTTTGGTAAAATCCCAGTGTAAGAAAACAAACCCAACGTAAAGAACACATATTAAGTAATAGGCCACATTTGACCTAGTTTATAGCAATTCATCTCACACTCAATGCGTGACACAGCAATAAAACCCAACTGGAACGCTAAAAATGTAACCTAGAACATGAAACAAAAAGAAAAACTTTCACTAGTAATAACTTGTGTGGAAATATCCATGGCCATAAAAAGATTGGAAGACAGTCCGGGTTCCAGAATGCAATCTCCAAACAGCTTAAATTCTGTACCAAGGAAGTAATAATAAGCCTAAATTCCTGATTTCTGATCCACAAAAACACAACTTAAATGATCGCTATTAAAAATTCTACATGATACCTTTTGCCAGCATTTGATAACCTCCCTCACTAGCCAGGTCTCTTATCTATCTCACTCCAAAATACAGATAATTATCCAATAATTCTGTCACGCTCGAGGTTTGTGTTTGGTACAAATAAGCCACCGTAAATTACATGGCACTCATTTTTTTTTCTATTTTCCACAGATAATTACGCTTGAAAACTAATTTTTCTTACATATGAAAACCTGGTGTGAAGATTACAGTTTCAGAACCCTTACAAAAGCTCACACAGAAACAGAAACTGAAACACAGGGAAACCAGTACCTGCGTTTACCGTCTTTGTGACCATCATCAATCATAGCAAGACCTTCCTGTAATATCCAACAGAGGTGTTTCGAGAGTCAGTCAGTGCCAGCTATTGTCATAAATCGAAGAAAAACAAAACTGAGATGCAAGATAAAAACCAAGCACATACTTCCAGTAGAGTGTCAAGGGCATCTGTAGCACGGCCAGAGGACCAGGCAAAACGCTTCTCTACTTCTTCTACAGTCACATAACCATGAGCCTAAGAGAATCCAAATGTTAATTTTAATTCTAAACTTCAACCATACGATATAGTGATAAGTTTGCATATATCACTGCTATATATATAGTACCCTTTTTGCTATATATGAATATCTAATATCTTTGGGGAAAATAACACAAACAAAATAAAACAACCAATACATATTCAAGTACACTAATTTGGGAAAGAAAATAACATTTATTTCCAAATAATCCCAATACAATTAATACTTGACACTGAATGTACTACATTTAGAAACTGAACAAGAAAAGACAAACCTGAGCCAGCTCCAAAATTTCATTATGGTCTTTGTTTAACTCAGTAGGAACAGAGCGAACCAACTTTCTCTTTCCAACAGAAATCACCTCAAAACCACTTCCTAATACCTGGACATTCATTCATAAGATAATCAAGGTCAAGTAGCATGAAGCAGTGAAACTAATCTAGAATCTATAAGTTTGCACTGTTTGGTAATAGCATACTCTGCTGAGTCTGCTCATCTGGAAAGTAATAAAATAGTAGAAAAAACAAATTGACCAGCAAATTATAATATTTCGAACAAAGAGGAACTCTATGATAGTCCAGTGGGCTACCACTCCATGAATGTTCGTTCTTGTGCATCAGGGGGATAGAATCCTTCAATCAAAAG
>MVGT01000618.1:40596-64731 GCA_002174775.1 Macleaya cordata | reverse complement strand
TCATCTCTCCTGTTCCTGGATCCAAATTCATAACAACATCAGTATCTCGGAGTCATATTAAAACTAACAACCCTTGTGTAAGTAACTCTGAAACGAAAGAATATATATTCAATATTCTTTCTATTATATAATAATTATATGGTCTATATATCTGCACAATTTATTAAACAAATCCATTTCAATTTATGTTCTTGCTTAAGTAACCCCATATACTATACTGCTGTAGCATAGCAACTTTTGTAATTTACATATGAGCAAGAATTTTTAAAATTTTTTTTTTTCAATAAGTAGATATGGACCAGATATAAAGAAGATCAATACCAAGTTCATAATAGAAGTCACCAATCCCTAAGAGCTCTGCCCAAAAACCTTTGTTTGAGGCCAAGGGATCAACTCCAACTTTAGCACACATCTCATGGAATTGTGATCTGAAAGCAGGATTCTTGCGGATATCATTCTGCATCAGCAAATAAGATTTAGTATAATTAATCATCAAATAAAAGATATGTATGTGATATATATATATATATATATATATATCAGGATTTTATTAACACATTCATTAATACAATAATAACAAAAAACTTATTTGGAATTTTATCAGGAAAATAAAAAGGAAATAAAATAAAATAAAACCCAAACCACGTATTCCATAAAGAGAAAATGGACACAACACAATCAGCTAGAATCCCTACTTCATGTCATTCTATACCAGAAATATATCAAGCCAAAATAATAATGACAATCGGTTCCAATTGGGTAGAACCTTTTTGGACCCAGTTTTAATTGGATACAAAGTACATGGAACAGAAGCCGGAGTTGATAAACTCACAACCAACTCCAAGAATAATAAGGGCAAGTCTAGTGGGATATGTAAAAATGGATCCCTTAATGTCCAAACCCAATGGTGTAGAGGTGTTTTTGTTTTAGTGAAAATCCCTTAAAATGGGTTAAAAATTTAAAAAAAAAATAGAGAGAGAAAAGAGAGTACGGTTGAGAGAGAAAAAGAGAAGAGTTGTTACCTTTTTTTAAGGAGAAAAAATAGGAAAGTTGGAGAGAAGGTAGTTTCCTATTTTATAGGATTAAATTAAAAAAAACTGGCGCTGATCGAATGAGCGGAATGTTGATTCATTCAGCGTGACGCTGATTCAATCGTCTCCCCACTAAGGATCCCTAAACTAGTGGAAAGGGATCCATTTTAACATGTTAAGGGATCCCATTCAAGTAGTTTTCATGCTCCCACTAGACTTGCCCTAAGGAGGATGGAAGATATGTTTCTGGATCACCACAACGGAATTTTAGCAACCATATCCACATCTCTAGATCAATAGGTGAGCTTCAAATCGGAGTCAAGTTCTCTTCAACAGTAGGAACAAAATGACAATCATGGAGCAGTAACAGACTATACACGGAGGACTAAGCATTCTAAAACGTGGAAGAAGATAGAAGAAAGAGGAGCAAATGATTAATGCTACCATCATGATTCAAAGTTTCAAACTCGGGTTTAAGATGCAACTTTTGGACCGAAATAATGGTAATACCCATGGCACAAGATCCACTCAGTTTAGAGGGTTAAAATGTTCACTTCGCTCATAACTCAACAAGCATATTGAATTGGTAAATTTTTGTATTTCACTTTACTTGGTTCACTAATATTGGAATAAGATGCAAAATGATTATGATCAATTGACTATGTATTTGATTTGTTCTTTACAGGTAATAACTTTTGCACCCCATTATTTTAAGCTAGTAGAGAGAGGTACTGAACTACTATATACATGAGTTGGGCAAAGGTTTGAAGACTATAAATACATGAGTTGGTTAGAATACTTGACTTATTCCCCGTGCTGCAGATACTTTGTTCTTCTACTATCTTTCCATTAGTTCATTATTCATGATAAAGATCCAACCCTTCGTTGCAAGCAGTGCATATAGAAGAAGATATGTTACAAACACAGCTACAGAACTACCATGTTATCACAAGATCAATGTTCCATCATGGTTCACGATTTTTGAACGTTTCAGTTTGGGTGGTGACCAGTATTTTAAAATGATTGTCATAAGACACAAGAAAATATGAATTATAAAAACAAAAATTTATTTTTTCTTCACCCCCTTCACTTAATCTCACTTTTAATTTAGGTCCAAGTTTTTTAGCAGATACATTTAACAAACCCTAGTTTATGTATACACTAAATGTTCCCAAAACAATTGGTAATTCCAAGTTTCCTACAAAAAAGAATGTACCTTCAGAGGTAAGCTCAATTGATAATTGATGGGCATTATAGTTTAAGTTAAAAAAAATTAGATCTTTTGCGAATATAACCAATTAACAAGGAAGAACATTAGAAGAAAAAAAAAAAACCAAAAGACAAATAATCAAGACCTTGTGTTTGCGAGCGAAGTCCTCTAATTGGGATCGAAATGTAGACAATTGTTCCTTCATAAGATCAGTTCTGATCTTAGCAACATTTTCTCCCAGTAATCGATATTGATCCTGGAAAAAACAAGTTCATCGGATTAATCTCTTTTTTTTCAGGAGAATTTAAGACGAAATGATTGTTAATGGTGCTTTTGAATCAAAAAAAAAAATATCAGAGAAAGAACAACAGAAGGAGATGAACAAACCCTAGCAGCCGCTGCTGTCTTTAACCCACCAATTCCTGGCCTTCTCTTCATTCTTCCCCAACTGTGAGTCTGGAGGCAGTGACTCTTTCAACTTCGAAACTAGAGAGAGAGAGTCGGGAGAGAGTTGGGGGAAGCATTATAGGGGTGTAACGCCCCAAATACAATTACCGCATAAACCATATTCTAAACTCATGCCTCGATATCTTAAAATCAAGCTTTTAACTTTTATACCAAAATTTAATTCAAAACAATGACCCAAATAAAAGTCTAATTACAATGAAACTCACAAAACTTCAATCATTAACACACTAGCCTTATACAACCCAAAAAAATACAACAGTCAATTAATCAATAACAAGAATTAGTTTATTATATTTTTATGCTGAACCGCATCGCGGCTGCCTACGTACCCAATTAGGGATCAAGCATAACGTAGTTCCCAATAATACCCACAATAAGGCATTCACATCACTTATTATCACATTTAGTTACCATTACTTGCACCGATAAGGTATACGTTTGTATAATCTACGGTCAGTGGATAATTATTTCAATACAATCCCTAAGAGTTTTCATCGACTCATCACCATTAACAATGTGCAGCACAACAATTATCCAATTAATAGGGTTCCAATTGCTACAACATAATAAAATAACTCATCTTATTAAGATATCAAAGCATGCTTCAAGATAGCAGCAGCCACCAAACGGTTCATACAAGTAGCTTGATATATTGTATAGATCTTACGTAATTACATACCATCATTAAGTTTACAAACAACTCAACCAATTGTAGTTAAACAAATAGGGTACAGTAATTGTTCAAAATCTAGTCAATCAGTTAGTAATATGGACCCATTAAATTAAGTAGTTCAAAATTGACCAGTTACAAATCAGCGCTATGAATTCGATCAAACAACAATAATACAGTGGAGCCATAGGTAACAATCACGCACACAAAATCGAACCTACCATTCAGGTTATGCACAAAACTAGACTGAAATTTAATAGGACCAGATTATACATAGTTAAATCCAGTAAGAAACTCCAAGACATATCAGTTAGCTTGTTAGGATACGCTTCAAAAACTATAGAGTAAGACTTACCTGTGATTAGGAGAAACCTATATATTTCCCTTAGATTCTCTAGCCCTAGGGTTTGTCGGCTTCTACAGGTTGCAACAACCTTCTCCCTTTCTCTCTATTTGTTGCTGCACTTACAGGAACCCCTAAAAACCCCTGCTGAAGTAGCAGCCACTTTCTCTCCCTAATTACTCCTCTTTTTTCTCCTCAAGTCCCAGCCGTGTGATATTGAGAAGGCCACCTCCCTCCCAAAAGAAACTCTAGCTCCTAAAAGTAACTCTCTTTTCTTATTTTTTTATAAGGTTTCTTAAAGTTAAAACCTAAAACTATCGGCCCTCTTATCTATAAGAGAAGTCCACTAATTAGTAACTTCTAATTCTAATGGGTTTCCTCTTTACATTATGTTTCTAGGTGTTTGGATATTAGAACAGGGAAAACCTATCATTAGTAGGTCCCCACACTTAAGTTAATTGGATTAGGCTAATTCTAATCTAGCTTAGACTAACCCTAACCCCAAACACAAATTATTAACCACCCCCAACTTTGATTACGCACACCCATTACTAAGTATACCCGAACCAAGTAACATACAAATAATGTAATATACAATAAAAATATGGGGTATTACTAGGGGATAATGGGTGGGACCTTCTATCCAGCCCAACCCTGGCATATGGGCCTAAAATCACTGACTAATACAACCTCTATCAGCTGAAGCCCAAACAGGCCTATTGACCATTAAACCTAAAATCTAGGGCTTTTGACCTATCTTATTATCTTAATAACACACCTCTATTAACATTAGCTTTACTCTTAAACTCTTTTACTTTGGTGTGTATACCCACATGTAGATTATCTAATGATCGATGTTGACCAGCATAATGATAAGATCATTGTCGCAAAAAATTAACTTTTGAATCATCTCTACAAGAGCTCCTATGCAATAGTAGGTCATTTTGCAAATGCGGTTTCATTCACGTACTTTGTAAGTGTTTCGTACGTTAGGTTTTCATATATTCCTTCTAATTTCATATATTCCTTCTAATTTGTTTATTCGGTACAAATCTAATATAAGAAACACGTACAACACATGTGTTGAAGACTCGTTTGTATAATTCTATCTCAATTCTAAAAACTTATTTTGGTCGAAGCCCATAATAGTTATATAAGAATTTACAATTGGAAGCCCTTAGTCGTATAGTCCCCATTGGGCTTCTAATGTTTGTCCCATGGACCTTGAAAGCTGAATAGCCTCAAATTTTCATGCTCATAAGTGTGACCCATGCCAGGCCCATTATGAGGCCATCACAGAAAGCTACTAGAGAACTTATCCTTTTCAATTTCAAACCCTTGGTGATGCATGGTATGGAGGTCATGGATTCATTAGACTAATTAAGGCTCCATTTAATCACTCAGCATTACAGTATATACTAGTCCAAAGTACGTGCATTTTACAGGTTTACTTACAATAACATCAGATGTATTATAGTGACTAATCTCTAATATTAGTATTCATGACTTATACTTCTTATAACAAAACTTTGAAGATAAACATAGTAACCATTCTATGACAGCAAATTTCCAATTTATTTTTTCCTACCAAAAAAAAAATTCCAATTTATTTCAATTTTTTCCTTTCTATTTGCATGGGTGCATGCTTTTATAAGCCGGAATGTTTCAGTGTGAAGTTTACGACTATTTGTTTCGATATTAAAATCCTAGACTTTAGCACATAGGTTTTTGACCTAAGGGTTATGCATTTTTTCTTTGATTTAGGAAGTTTTGGGATCAAAGCTTCTAGATTATAGTTTTTTATTAATTTGTCCTATGTAATTTCTGGAGGTACTATTCCACAGTTCTTTGGTGGCGATTTCTATTGTCCTTTGAATCAAACGTTGTCGACGGTTTCTTAGCGCTTTTCCAAGTAGTTGAGGTTATAGTTTCCGGTTCTGGATACATTGATATCCAAACAAAAATGAACCTGTTGACTCCCCTGTATTTAGGCTTTTTAGGCTCTTTTTCCACCTCAGAAAGTTGAATCCCATGCTAAGGTTCACCTAATTGAAAAATATAAAAGTGTGGGTCAGATTTACTTAAATTTAATTGTAGTTTTATCTTAACAAAACATCAATTATTTATGTTAAGTCCTTTGAGATATCTTATGATCTTATCTTGATTTCCTTTAATACAAAAAAGATGGGGAGAAAAAAAATAAATAAATAAAAAAGGAGGGAGGGAGGGAGGGAACAGGTAAGCGTGGTGTGCTAAAAGCCTGCAAATCTTCAAAAAGATGAGCACTAAAGCCTTGTTGTGCTTTGTCATCTATCCACCTTTTTTCATTTGTCTCTCTTACTATATCTAACATTCCAAATTCTATTTTTCATTTTAATATTGCTTTCTCTCTCTAGCTTTTGATTAACCAACTTTTCATCTTCTAGAGAACAAGACCCAATTAAATAATTTTCTTGGGTAAAAATAAAATAATTAGTATAATACAATAAATAGAATAAAGAAGACTATGGATCCACTCATCCACATCCCTCATCAAATTTTTTTTTAAGAATCTTTTGAATTTCAGCTTTAGCTTTTGAAGAGAGAGAGAAAATGAAGATGATGTAGGCCTTCCAAGACAAGTGAACTTTTTCTATTTTTTGAATTTCTAACTTAGATGAAAAGGCAACTTAGATGGGACCTACATTCTTCTTTCTTTGAATTTTTCCTTTAATTACTTCAAGTCACTTCCATTATTCAGGGAAAAAAAAAAAAGAAAGGAGATTTTCTACATGCCTCTGAGTTTTTTTGACATGCCTCCCTGTAAATTAAGAAAATAAGGTTAACCCCTTCCTAAATAATTGAATTTTCATCAGGTCTAATTTTATAGATTAATTCTTGCTACTTGCAGGAGATCAGGATGTGAGACCCAGCTCATATGCCAGTGTAAACGAGGTAAAAAATTTTGGAGTGTAATTAAGAATTTTTTTTTTCTTGATAGAAAGTGTAATTAAGAATAATTGGAGTAGAAGTATCCGTTTTAAAATTAATTTTTTACTAATTTTTAATAGAGTTAAAAACTTTCGAATCATAATAACATTTTCTAAGAGATCGATTTATATGACGAGAAGATCTTCTACATAAAAAATTATCATTTAGATCATCTTTATCCCCGTTTTTGCAAATTCTCTGAATATACAAGGAGGTAAGGCAAATTTGCTTATTAGTAAGGGAGATAAGTCAAAGTCTAATAAAATAAACCTGTTCGTTAATTAAATGCTTGGACTTTTAGATGACCCATAAGTGTTATTAAATGGTTTGATGAGTAGTTAGCTTGGGTTTGATCTTTCCTTGATTATTTTATAGAATTTTGAACTCTTACCCTAGTTTTATTTGAGGCCTAAAAAAATTGAAGTTAATTAAGTCCATCACATCTTAACTAAAACTAGCAAGTATCAACATCAAATAGTTTTGGTTTTTTGGGATCATATCTAAATAAATCTTTAGAAGTTGGTTACTACATAGTAATTTTCAACAATCCATTTTATAAATCTTTTTATATATATATATATATCTTTAAAAATGCTTCTTTATGATTTTTGCATTGCACACAAGCATATAAAGATAAGCATAAATACGTATTCACACGAGCTTTCTCTTTTTTTCCCACGGGGCATTTAAGTTCATTTTTTTATTTTTACTATGCTGCTTTTTTTGAGTTTTTGCCTAATTACAATAATCTAGTAAGGGTGAAAGAAAAGTGTCATTAATGGGTGGGATTGCGACCAACTTACGTATAAATTTTGCAAAGTGCAAAGAAATCGCCACCAATAATGTGCAAAAAATAGTATTAGTCTCGACGAAGAGAAACGGTCAACTTTACTAGTATCATAAAATGTCTCCAATCAATAATAGGAAATATTTTAAAAATTCTCTAGAACTATGTTCTGTCCTTCTCCGCTGAATAGTAGAATTACATGGGAATTGACTTCAAAAAAAAAAAAAAAAAAGAATTACATGGGAATTGGGAAGTCTCGCCACTAATAAGTAGATTAGCTTGAGTACAAATTGTTAAATTTTGCTTTACAATTTGATTATGAATCTTCATTTATGTTTGAAATTTTAATCATTTCTTTTCAAATTTTGGTTTTAGTTTTCTCTTTCATTTAACATGTACATTTTATACTCAAAAATCTTCAAGGTTGCAAAAAAAAAAATGCTAAACCTAATTGTATTTACATTTGACGGTTACAAATTAATTCTTTACTCTTCATGATTTGTGTCCATTCTAAAATTACTATGCTACCCTCGTAAATAATTTTGGCAATAAAAGTGACAATATGTTTAGCATCAACCAAAAAAGATTGTTCACATAACTGAAAAGCTTAAAGATTCTCCATACTTTTCTCTGCCATCAATGTATCAAGGAACAAAAATTAAAAAATATAATTTCTCAAATTTCAAAGGATATATTATAGATGTTAGAAACTACTGGGGGTTATTAATAACGGTAGTGCTAGGGCTACCGAAATCCCTACCGAATTTGCTACAGCAGGCACATTTCACGGTGAGATTCATAACACTTTAGGATGGGATGCGAAATACGAGGAGATGCAAATCACTTTGACCGTTGGATGCTTGAGTGGTAGCAAATTCTGTAGGAATTTGCTGTAACTCAAGCATCACCGTATTAATAATTTCTTTTTGAACATCACATTGGTGTTCGTAGAAGATTAACATTAATTATTAAGTGACTTTCTTCTAGATGCCCTTTAAAAAAAATACCAATATATCTTATTTTTATGTAGATAGATCATCTTTACAAAAACAGATTTTTGGTGAAGATGTTCTGTTTAACTATCCTCATAAAAATAATACATTCTAAAATTTTTAACATTAAAAATTAGTTGGAAGTTAATTGAAAATCAACGATGAAAAATAAATAGTTAGAACTTTCCGTCAATTTTTAATAGGTTAAAAATTTTAAAATGCACAGAATTTTTTTTATGAAGGTGAATCTATATGATAAAAAAACACTCTCATCTAAAATTAACTTTTAAATTGTATTCAAGTAGACCCTATAAAATTTATGTTTTACTTAGCATAAAATGTTTTCTGTCTCAATTAATAACATTATTGCCTTAACTAAGCTCCTTGTTTTCTAGTGTTCTAAAACTTTTGAAAAGGTGGGGAGGTGAAAAAGGAGGAGTGGTTGGGTTTTGTTTTCATTCCAAAAAGGCTGATTTGATAGCTAGGGGTGAGGTGTGAAGAGGAGAGAGAAGTGTTTTAATTAATTAATAAAGGCATAAAGGTGAGGTGTTTTGTTGATGTGTGGGGAATAGCAGCTTTAAGTAAGTCATAAACGCCCACCACCACCTTTTTCTTTCTCTTTCTTCTTCTCTGCATTCAGACAAAACAAGTGGGGGCTTTTAATCTTTTTTCTGGATGAGGAAGGGGGGAAGAACTTTCATTAATTCTTCTCTCCCAAACCAGTTGATTCATCTTAAATGACCAAATTACCCTTTTTTCTGTCCTGCTAGACTACCTCTCCCAATGGTGCTATTTGAACATTAAGATCAATGTTACAATTGCAACATTGGATTGCGGTGCCCATATAGTTACACTTCAAGAGCTAAAATTTTGTGAAGTTGTTCTCTTCATCATGTACACCATTCTTACAAAAAATCAATCCATTCTAAAACTTCTAACCCCATAAATAATTGATGGGAAGTTGATTGAAAATTAACGGTGAAGTAAATAGTCAATTTTTTATGGGGTTAGAAATTTAAGAATATGCTTATTTTTTATTAGAATGATCTGCATAGTGAAAAGAACAACCTCACAAAATTTTAATTCTTGAAGTATAACCATATCGACCACACAGTCTAATGTTACAATTATAACATTGGTTTTAATGTTCAAATGGCACCGTCCCTCTTCTTATAAACCCGACCTTATCTTTTATGATTAATAAGTAATTGATGAATATATAGTTTGAATCTTCATTCTTTTTATACACATCAGGCCAATAAAGTATGATTTATCGAGCCCATGTGTATCTCTTTCTTTGTAAGAAATTTCTGATCGTGTTCATTTAAATCAAATTTATATAACATATATTATTTCGTTATAAACCCCACCTTATCTTTTATGATTAATAAGTAATTGATGAATATATAGTTTGAATCTTCATTCTTTTTACAGGTAATGGAAAATAAACCCAAAATTACCCTCACATTTAGGTTCCACCCCACCCAACATTAACATTTTAAATAAAACCCAAAAAAGATTGAAAGACAATAATACCCTCCCATAAAAACTAAAAAGAGAAGAAAGGGAGGAGAGAGAAACGAGAAGAGCTAATTTCAGTGTGCGATTTCGACGGAGAAGAGAACAAGAAGAAACTGCCGTTGAGATCAGAAAGAGAGAGATTGCTGTTGAATCGTATTTTTCAGATCTAGTACGGATTAATCTGTAATTTTGGAGATGATTTAACGAAGAATATGTTGTAGATCTGTTACAAAAGTTCGATGTAGATCTGAAACAGATGGTTTGAAGTTGAAAACGATGGGGATAATCCTCTTGAGCACTCACAGTAGTCTGAATGTAGTTTTAATGTAGCAGGGGATAACATTGAATTCTTACTCTGTAACTATGTAACATTAAAAACACTAGAACACAGTTGCACCTCATTTGCATGTCATTTGCATGTCATTTGCATGTCATTTGCATATCATTTGCACCTCACTTGCATGTTAGTTGCACCTCACTTGCATCTCACTTGCATCTCACTTGCACCTCACTTGCATCTCAGTTGCATCTCACTTGCACCTCACTTGCATCTCACTTGCATCTCAGTTGCACCTCACTTGCATCTCAGTAGCATCTCACTTGCACCTCATTTGCATCTCATTTGCATGTCATTTGCACCTCATTTGCATGTCATTTGCACCTCATTTGCATGTCATTTGCATGTCATTTGCATGTCATTTGCATATCATTTGCACCTCACTTGCATGTTAGTTGCACCTCACTTGCATCTCACTTGCATCTCACTTGCACCTCACTTGCATCTCAGTTGCATCTCACTTGCACCTCACTTGCATCTCACTTGCATCTCAGTTGCACCTCACTTGCATCTCAGTAGCATCTCACTTGCACCTTACTTGCATCTCACTTGCATGTCATTTGCACCTCATTTGCACCTCATTTGCATGTCATTTGCACCTCATTTGCATGTCATTTGCATATCATTTGCACCTCACTTGCATGTTAGTTGCACCTCACTTGCATCTCACTTGCACCTCACTTGCATCTCAGTTGCATCTCACTTGCACCTCACTTGCATCTCACTTGTATCTCAGTTGCACCTCACTTGCATCTCAGTAGCATCTCACTTGCATGTCATTTGCACCTCATTTGCACCTCATTTGCATGTCACTGAAAAAATACAAAAACAAACAAACACAATGAAACGACATCAACATAATTTGAATGAACAATTTTATACAGGCATGTCATTTGCACCTCAGTTGCATGTCATTTGCATGTCATTTGCACCTCAGTTGCATCTCATTTGCACCTCAGTTGCATAACACTTCACACAGTTGCACCTCACTTGCATGTCACTTGCGCCTCACTTGCACTTCATTTGCATCTCACTTGCACCTCACAGTTGCATATCAGTTGCATAGCCTTTGCAAACAGTTGCATCTCATTTTTTTTTTTACAAAAATGAATAACAAATTAAATGAAAAAAAGAAGAAGATGATTTTATACCCAGTTTACATAAGCCATACCAAATCATTTCAGGTGATTTTATACCTGACTTAATTTGAAACCTAAAAGCCCACGATCTCTTTCTTCTTCACTAAACAAAACCCTAAAATTTGCCACGTCATCTTCTTCTCAATCTAAACGAGAAAATTGCAACCTTAACCCACCGCCACCAAAAATCCAATTCCATAAACTAGCCAGGAATCCAACCAAAACAAATCGGAGAAGATCGTTAAGGTAGGATGTTGGCGACTTACAATAAAAGACACCATTAAAGCTTAGAAAAGGTCTATCCAACCCAGGAAACTCGACAAATCTGAATCTGGAGAAGAAGAAGACTTCACACTCTCTCTTATCAGATCAGAAATGCAGGTTGCTGAAGAAGAAGATCAAACTCTACCTCAGAGAGATCGACTTCAAGTTTCTCTCTCTAAAATTCTCTCTCACGTACTTTAAAAAAACGAAGGGTAATTTTATCAATAATAAAAACTATAAAACAGAAAAAAGAACTTAAAATGCCATGTGTACAAAAGACAAAAAAAAATTGGGTTGCATTTAAAAAGCCAAAGTTAGCTGGGTGGGAAGTTAAAACATAGCTAGAATTGGGGTTCCAGCCTGATTTCATGTTCTTTTTATACACATCAGGCCAATAAAGTATAATTTATCGAGCACATGTGTATCTCTTTCTTTGTAAGAAATTTCTGATCGTGTTCATTTAAATCAAATTTATATAACATATATTATTTCGTTAGATGTCATAGTTTTTTAGACATTAATATATACGATTGAACATGCACCTACAATTGACTAACACATTTTCTTTTAGAAAAATGGAGACGAGTCTTTATTTACAGCCATCAAACTCATATCAACCACTTCAAAAAATCAAATTTCTGGTCAAGGATTATAAGCTAAAAAGACAATTAATATTTCTTCTTTATAGCTATAGTAAGGTTTTGTAGGAAAGTGATGTGCATTGATGATGATATTCAAGATGACATATATACAAGGGTTTGGAGATGTAGTAAATTAAATGTGAGCACATGAATTATTGGTATGAATGCCGGACTTTTCAATAAAGGTTTGATCAACATTGCCTCATTATCAATTCACAACTGCTATACCATGTTTTGTTGGTTGCTTCGGCTTGTCCATTTCTAAAAACATCTTTTCTGTAGGTAGGGACGTAATTGTATTAACAAATGTGGTGTTGAATGCTTTGATCGCCACGACAAACACTCCAAGATGAGAAAAGGATGCTGATCTAAAACAATGGCCGCGTTTGTCATCTGTCCCTTTTGCTTCGAACACGCGCCCAATAACATGTAAGTACAATAAAAGAGCTTCATTGTCAAATAGCTAAGTGGACCTGCAGCCGACTAGATACATATATATATATATATGATCAATATTTGAAGATGAAGAATAAATAACATTGAAACTAAAATGAGTTTAATACACCCTGATTAAGGCCTTAATTACGTTTGCTAATTTATAGTTTGCAAAAGGAAAAACAAAGATTAAGGTAAGGTTATTTTGGTCTTTTCGCAAAATTAAGTGTCACATTATTGTATGGTGCCATTTGCACCCTTTTTAAGACAAACATATATTTTATTGAACTCCAAAAATAGTCTCAATCTAATCCAATACTCTTTAAAGTTAAGTTAATTAGAGAGAGAAAAAGAGAGGAGAGAGAGAGAGGGGAAATAGGTGTTATTGATTGAGCATTAGCAACCATTCCCAATGCCTTTTTGATTGAGCATTAGCAACCATTCCCAATGCCTTTTTATGGTATGAAATATTTTATATTTGGGAGATGTTTTAGGATAGAAAATTAAAAATGAAATTCTAATATGTTGGATTGGGAATCTAGGGATTTATGTTTGATAAGATAAACTTGATTCAACTGATTTAAGCTGAGGTTTAGGAAAATTTATAATAGGATTAGATGTAATGAGACATATTTTGCCCTAACAAGTTAATATTCAAGATAATGTTTTTTATGCATTGCATGCCACCCTCTGTGCCTACAAAAAGGTTTTTCTGTGATGTATTAGCTTTGCGTGATAATAATCATGCTTGCAACTATGCAAGTGGGGGTTTCTTTATTTCTTTTTTTTTGTTTGGGGTTTCTCTGTTTTCTTTCTCCCTGAAGGGTGTGTTAACACTCTTCTTCACCTTTCCTCCTTAAACTCAAAGGGCACAATTATGTAAATGCGCTTGAAATTTCAGCCAACATTTTGACAAATTATTTTGTAATTCATCACTTCAACGTTGCTAACAAATAATTTTGTATTGTATTGAATATATATAATCGATGATTGTTTCACTGATTTGATAAAGCAAAATAAATCAACCAATAAGTATAAGGTGTTTAGTAATAAAGAAAAGTGGGGTGCAAATAAAAAAAGCAGGTTCACCTTTCCAATAAAAAAGGAAGAGTGGGGTACAAGTAAAGTGTTTTCTATCTTTCTACATCATAATATGTGCAAGTGCACAGTAGCTTAGTTGGTGAATTCTATTGCTGGTAATGGCATACATAGGTATCCAAATCTTGTTTCACTGTTTGCATCGAATAAATTTATAGTCTGTTTGGACAAGGAATTTTGTAGGGACTAGGGATTTTGAGGAAAAATCTAACATGATTTTTCCACCAAATCCTTGGTCCCCACAAAATTCCTTCTCCAAATCCCTTGTCCAAATAGACTATTAAAAAAATTTATCGAGGATTGTGGATAATCTAAGAACGTTTGAGTAAACGGTGATGTTACACTTACTGCAAAGTGTACTGCCAACCTTACTGCAAAGGCTATTTAGGAGAGTATTTGGGTTAATTTGAGAATGACAGAAATCACGAGGTGTATGAGATCATTTGAGAACCGTGGGATGACTAGACAGTAAAGTTTGCAGTAAGAAAATGCAATAAGTTTAGAATACTCGCGGTTGTCAAAAATTGATCATTCAGTGCTCGCAACATAATTAAAGCTATAGTATATATATTAACATTTTTAATCTTTAATTCACTTTGAAATATTTTTGAGTGAATTATATCTAATTAGTCAATTAACGAAATAATTAAATATTGATTATATATATATATACGACTCAAAGAAATTAAATTATTACTACAACAACTTCATCATATACGGGTTAACATGCAACCGTTGATTAAGTCTTTCAATCAAGGGGTTGTTAAAAAGCAGATTTTGAGGATTGATACATTTAACGTCTAGGAATTAATAAAGCAACCTGATTTTGATTGGGACCCAATTGCTAGCTAGCTTGAAAACATGATCACACTTGTGTACGTATGTACGTGGTACATTATAACAGAGAGATAATAATTAAGAAGGCCGGCCATCAGTTACAATCATAAATGGAAAACCTAATTACTGTAACCAACACTGATTAATAAAGCTTTTTTGTTTTTGGGGAAATTCGTGGGACTGACCACAGCTGTTTAGCAGAGTTGGTTTATATCTTTTTTTTCGAGGGAGGTTCTTAATAAGAGGGAGGTTATTGCACCCCCTCTTAGAACGCCCTCTTATAACGCCCCCTCCTGTGGAGTCCATATGTGATGCATTCAAGAGCTGATTTTTTTAGAGGATGTTCTCCTCACTATATATATCATCATATTAAAAAATCAGCTCGTTCTAAAACTTTTAACCCCCTCAAATTACTTCTTAAAAATTGGTAACTATTTGACCCCTCAAATAGTTACTAATTTTTAAAGGTTAATTTGAAGGGGTTAAAAGTTTTAGAATGAAGTGATTTTTTAATATGATGATATAAATAGTGAGAAGAACATCCTCTAAAAAAATCATTCCCTAGATGCATCGCATGTAGGCCCCACAGGAGGGGGCGTTATAAGGGGGTGTTCTAAGAGGAGGTGCAATAACCTCCCTCTCTTAATAATTAACCAGAACCTTGGTGGGGGGTGTTGGGGTAACGCTCCGGCTCTGAATCCCGCTTCAAAGCTTCCGCTCCAAAAACAATTTTGAACTAAGGACATGTTTTAATTAGACGCTTCGACACTTTTGTTTTCGTTTTCGTTTCTGCTCATACTCCACACTCTGGTTACTTAAGGGAGTTCTTGTGATTGAACCTCACAACACAGGTTCTATTTAGTTATTTTTAGAAGATTGCATTAAAAAAAAAAACATTGGTATACACTAAGAGTATCCACAATGCAAGCTATATTTACTAATGTTGTGTAAAAATCAACCCAAAGTACATTGTCTAGAAATATATATTTAGGATAGGAAGAGAAAGGTTGTCTAAAAATGAACAATATATAAAAAAATTATAAAATTAGACGGCGGGACTCTCAGAGTTAGCCTAGCATTAGACACTCTGAGAGTTAGCATAGTTGTGGGGGCACACTCTCAGATGCCAGCCCACAACTAGGCTAACTCTTAGAGTGTGCCTGATGCCATGCTAACTCTCAGTGTCCACCTGGTCAAAAAAAATTTATCCCCCACCCCAAACGCACTTTGAGATACCGCCTGATGGGCTCTATCTCAAAGGCCATCCCATTTTTATTTTCTCTACATTTAGAAGAGTGTGGGTTTTATTGTCTATTTCTAAAAAAAATTACATTTTAAACTTCTAGATGCTCTTATAAATTTATAATCAATAATAATTGATCTTGGGTGCTGTTAAAGGAGTTCCTCAAAATATTTGGGAGATGGACAAGTTGAATGGGCTTTTAACCCAAAATCTCTCATCTAAATTATTACTCATTTTTACTAGGGGGTGGAGTGGGGGAAACCTAATCTAACACCCACTTTCTCTCTTCACCCCACTAAAATTAAATAGTACACCCGACCCCTACCAACATCACCATCATCTTCATCTTCACCACTCCACCGCTGGCCACCTCAACTTCACCATCGGCCACCTAAAAATTATAGAAAGAGAGAGAAGACTGAAAGAGAGATAACGAGAGCACCCACCCACCCTTTCTTTCCTTCCTTCCCCTTCTTTCCTTCCATCCCCTTCTTTCTTTTATTCTCCTCATTCTTTCCTTCCCTCCTCTCACCGTTACATAGTTCAAAAAAAAAATCCCGATCTAAATTTTTTTTTCGACGAAGACGACGAATTCGACCACCAGTGGTTGATTTTTTCTGAAAACTTCGACCATCAGTCATTGAGTTTTTCTGAAAAATTCAACCATCAGTGGTTGAACTGCCCAAATTTTTGAAAAAATTTGAACTGCCCATTGGTGGTCTAAAATTTCAGTCAAATTCGAGCACCATTGGTCGAATTCGTCATCTTCTTCAAAAAATTTTAGGAATTAACAAGAGTAGCAGATCCGTTTCGGCTCAATGGTGGTCGAACTTTTCTTCAAAACTCGACCACTAGTGGTGGAATTTTGCTGAAAAATTCGACCATCAGTACTCAACCATCAGTGGTTGGTAGCTAATACTGATACCGCGTGTTGTTTACATTGAGCCTTGACAATGCCACGTACATCAAATTGGGATACGGACTATCAGAATATCGTAGTCCCGAGAAACACCTTATCAAGACCAACAAACACCTTTTTGTTTTGAGCATTTTGGAATGGAACACCAATAGGTCCAACACCTTTTTCAGCCAAGTCTCTTGTGTCCTGACATGCTCCGCGTATCACTCAAAAAAACCCAACTCCTTTATGGTTTTAATGCCACGTGTCCAGTCACTCTTCCATGTGGACACGTGGCACTAACTCCCATATAAACCGACTCTTTGGAGTATAATTTATCCGTACAATTGTACAAACTTATAAAAAAAAAAAGAAATATAGAAATTAATTTTGATAAATTTGTACAAAAAAAAAAAAGATTCAACAAATATTTGAGATGTCTCAACTTATTTGATCATTTGTATGTCTGATTGTAAATTGATATGAATAATCATAATAATAAATATAAAAAAGAAAAATAAAAGAGCAAAAAGAAATTAAATAATAATAAAAAAGACTCCGTCTCCTCTTGCCGTTAAGTATTCCGTTAACTCCTTCCTCCTCCTAACCGTCACCAACTGTCTTCTTTCTAAACCGTTGGCACATATTTACAAATCTACCCATGCAGAATCGTCAAAATCCCAAACATATCCTTTCTTTGTTACAATTCCCGTTCCATAACCACTTTAATCTTACTAGGTAACAACTCTCCATTATTTCTTCTCTCTAAACTTGTCACTGAAACAAGCTTCAAAACTACATTTTCATCAGAAGCTACGCTTGATTTCAGTTGATGAAAACTTGGAACCAAAACTCTCCCTACCCATTCTTCCAAACTAGTCTGACCAAACCAAACACCACCTACAATCTGTTCTAGTGCTTCTTCGTCGACAGTTATTGGCCGTCCATCACCGACGATTGATGAGAATTTCGAGGCAATGGTGCTTGCAACTTTACTTCGAACTGGACCAAAATCTACAGGCTTGAAAATAATCTCATCGTCGACGGCTTTGAATAGCTCAATTGTAGCTGTTGACACTGGGACTCGATTATTCTTTACTAAGCTCTGTTCATGTTCATGTTCTATTGTAACACCACTCGAATTTCGGGATCCCTCTAACATATCTTCTTCTGTCTCGGCCGCTTCATTCAGATCGAAGGATAAAGCAGAACCCATGTCTGTTCTCGGCTTCGTTGACCTATTTTCATCGCGAAGCCAATCAGGCCGGCGTTTTCCTGTCTTTCCACCTACTGATAGTTGTAATTCCCACCCATTACGCACTATAGATGAAAGCTTATCTTCATGGAATGGGGTGGAATTCCAGATGTTTTTTATATCCTCTGGTAACCAATCTGCAGTAAGGATGAAGATCACACTTCCCAGACTGACTTCGCGTCCATGTGAGTCTGGCAATCTGCCTCTGTCCATTGCCCTTTTGATATTTCCATGAACAAGCATATCTGCTCGATCAATGTTCTCTAGCACAATCACCGAGAATGGGTTCCTCCTCACCGCCTCTGCTATTCGGTCCAGTGTTGTTTTCCCTCGGAAGTTCATATCTGATTCTTCATCCTCGTCTGAACGTGAGCCAAGACGAATTGTAATTGGACTTTGTCTGCCTACTAATTCTGAAAGTGCTAATGCCATCTTCTTCTTACCAACCCTATCGGGACCTGCGAATAACAGCCATGAATCACCCTTCGATCCGACACCTCGCCGTTTGTTGTTTCCTGATTTGCATTGGATCACAGATGTAGCTATTGCAGAGGCTGCATCTGGTTGCCACGGTACTTTTTCCAACAGCCCCTTGATGAGACTCTTGAAAGAATCTGGGTCCAATGTACTGGCGAGTTTGTCTCTCTTCACGCCGAAGGATATGTTCAGTGTATCTGAAGGTATGCAACCTGTGAAATCTCTCATGCGCTCCATGTGGGTTTTCTCCAGCAGATTTTCTTGGAGCTTTGGATGCCCAAGAATAAGTTCTGTTCTTACTGGGCTTCCTGGTGGGGTTGTTCGACGTTCAGGTGGATTCAATGTCAGACTCGGGCTCATTTGCAGGGATCCCCCAAGGTTTTTATTTAATTGTATGTTGGGTTGGAGAAGTTGACGATTAAATGTGTTCGATTTGTACAAGTTTGCCATCGGGATAGCAGTTGGGCCGATTCTTTCAGAGCTCAAATTTTGGTGATGGAAGCTGGGGTGAAGACGGGAGCAAGTATCGTTCCATTTCTTCTGTAGTTCCTTGGTTTTTTGTTTCAAGATTGCCTCTTGATCCTTAGTCTGTAAAACCCATAAATAGATAAACAAGTTAGGTTTAATAAGAAAGAAGACAGAATTTTCCTCTAATCCAAGTTCGACAAAACATACTTGGGAATGATCTGTAGTTTTGACATTGTCATTGTTGGGCTTTGCAATTTGCAACCACTGTGGCAAGGTTTGTCGAGCAGCTTCTTGTTTTGAATCAGAAGAGGATTTTTCAGACTCTGTTGCTAGTTTTGCTACCTCTTGTTCAAAATTCTCCATACATTCTGGGCAGCAGCCCGTTCTTCGGGCAGGATCCAAGTTTTCAGACGGAGGTCTTGACATACCAGTTGCAGCAGTTGAGAAGCCTTTCAAAGGGGTGAGAGATTCAACTGAACTGCTTAGAATCCCATTGCCCCCAAGCCTGAAATTACCAAAAACAGAAATAGCATTTAATTTTCAAAAAATTTCTGCATCTCCAACTCTAAATTAAGAAAGAGGATGTTCGACTCCTTATCGAAAAAAAAAAAAAATTTCAATCATTTCAATAAAATCTGTATATATTAAGCTATGATATCCAGATAAGTCAAATGGGTACCAAGTCATATCCATGCCATATTTTTCTAATTTTTAAGTATAAATGTTGCATCTTGTCATAATTTCTACTGTATCTCGGTATCAAAGTATATACTAATTTCTCCTTATATTCCTTTGGTTTGATAAAGGGGAAAAAAAAAAAAAGAACAACCCATAAGTAAATGCAATTGTAGCTTGATCTTCTTGGCTTTAGAAGATGGTGAAACACTGAAACTCGGAAAGCTGAAATTGAACCTCTTGAAGTTATAACAGTCTATCTAGAACTCAAAATAAAGCAAGTTCCTGAAGGAACAAATAATTTTAGATATCAAAAATATGAAAATATGTTAAGCAAGAGCTGCTCCTTCGAGCCGAAACGAAAATCTAGTCTTGAAATTCAATTTATGCACTTAAAACTACTAATCAAAGAAAGGAAGAGAAACAAACCTTGGAAACAACCCCGGAGGTGGGTTCCTTGCAGCAACCGGGACTGCCTGCAAATCCCAATCATTCTCCATTGAAGGATGATAAACCTGACACCTCAGATAAGTCTCACAAGTTGCCGTTCCGATCAGCCATAACTTTCCACTACCCTCTCCAAACCTTCCTAACAATTTTGCCATCTCTGTCACCGCTGTTCTTCCCATTTCTGAAACCATTTGCTGCTGCTGCATTGGGCTTGAACCTGAGACTCCAGACCCTTGGTTTTGTTCAACTAGCCATTTTAAGTCCCCCAAATTGAGAATCACACCACCACCACTACTACTATTGATTCGGTTCTCGATCGAATCCCCCAATTCCTTGACCTTCACGGAGATCTGGGTTCGATCAGAAGTGAACTCCTTGCCCAAAGAAATCACATGAACATTCCTAAGTGGTCCTTCTCCCAATTCCTTCTTCTCGATCTTCTGCAAAAGCTCTCTCATCACAGGTTCTGGTTCAGAATCTCCAACCAAAACCGGATTCCTCTTCTTGGTCTTCAAAAAAACATCAAAAACCTTCTTAACCTCCTCCTTCCTCTGTTGCCCAGACTGATCAGAATTTCCCTGCTGTAACCGAGGATTCAAATACAGATTCCTGTTAGCCACAGGCGCTGGGCGAAATCCCAATCCAGAACCAATACTGGGAGACTTAACAACAGAACTTGACGAATTCAAGGACTGTTCAATGGTGACCTTCACAGCAGGACTCGAAAAACTTGCTTCACGCATAACACGACTAACACTTGGGTCATCAAGAATCGATACAATAAGCTGTTCTAATTCAACTTTAACAGCTAAAAGTGGTTGTTGCTGTTGTTCTGGGCATCCACGACGTTGATGAGCTTGAGCACGTTTAAGGGCAGCCATTAAAGCATTAGAGATTGGTGGTTCAAGTCCCGGTGAGAGATTTTGAGCAGAAGGGAGACGTTCAAGTGCGACGCTGAAGCAAAGCTCGAGGGCACGGCATTGAAGAGGGTGAGAAGAGTTTGGGTGAGATCGAATACAAGCTTGGCGAAGATAACCAGAAGGCGAAGCGAGAAGAGTAGCGGCGACATGGAGAGGGGTTGTTTGGCCATGGTTCCGACGAGCTGCTTCGGCAATCGAGTGGTTTAAAACACTCGCTGCTTCTGGAGTTAGGGTTTGTTGGATTGTACTCAGTCCAGCTCTCATGGTGGAATCTCAATTTTAATGAAAATTTCCACCTCTATTACAATTCAACAAAAAGGGGTGGAAGAAACTTGAGAAGAACAGATTCTTCAATTCAATAATTTCTAATTCTTCTTCTGTAATTCAAACCTCAGACAAAAAAAAAAAAAAAAAATTGGAAAACTTACTGAGGAAGAGATTTTCTATCTGAATCTCCAACTTGGGTAATCTCAAAAACAAGAGAATTGAAGCTCAGTTCTTCAACCGCCGTACTTGAAATCCTTCAAATCCAGTAAAAGCTTCAGAGACATCTCATCTCATCTCATTCATTCAAACAAACCAACAACAGAAAACCCTACAATTTCCACTTAAGAAGAAACCCTTATTCCTCCAAGTGTTCCTGAGAAAAAAGAAAAAATGGGTTTAGTCTGAAATTCTCTCTTATCTGAGAATCTAACAAATGGGTTCTTTAATTGAAGTTGATCCAGAGCCAATTTCAGAAAACGACCAAGCTTTCAAGTGGACAAATTGACACTTTCAGAGAAAATTCATCCCCTTTTAGACACCAAATCTATAACCCGACCGACAAAACTTAAAAACCTAGCAACGATTTCTGGTCCTTTATCTCTCTCTTTTTTTTCTCTAACAGAAAAAAGAGATAAATTGAATGAATTGAAGAGAACTAAAATTCATACAGAGAAGAAGATGAAGAGAAAATGAAATATCAGATCCTCTCATAAACTCCAATTTTTCTTATTTATTTTTGACTCCTCAAAACCAGAAGAGAAGGGATAAAAGCACCGTCCTAACCTTTCACATTGAATGGAACATATCCCCGAAAACAAACAAAATTAAATGAAAACAACTGTAAAAATAAAAACAACAAACTTCACTTTTTTTTTGTTTTTTTTTACAGAGATAGACTCAAACAAAAAAACCCAAGTTACAAAAAAAAAAAAATTTTAAAACCCCAGATAAATTTTCAGAAATTCCTACCGCCTCCTGAATTCTATCTTTGTTCTTGAAAATGAACCCACAGTTGAAAATTTATGGCATTCAAATTTTTATGTATAATAAGATAAACAGATGACAATTCTAGAGAGATATAGAGAGAGAAAAGAGGAAGATTTTTTTTACTACCTAAAACGGAGTTTGGGTTGGGGTAGTTGCTGCTGTTGTTGTTCTTCAGTTGTAGTGCTTTGTTGACAGCACCATCTGTTTTTTTTTTTAACGTTTTCTTATTATCCTCTCTATCTGTTCATTCATCTTTCTTCTTCTATAATGTATTTTAGAGAGAGAAAAAAACACCTTTTTACACTAAACAGAGACTTCTTCATCTTCATTTTCTCTCTCTAAAATTCTCCTTTCTCTCTCTTCCAAAGTTTATGACTAAAAATTGACTACACCTTTTTATGTTTTCTTTCTTCTTTTTATCTTTGAATCTGTGAGAGCCGGTCTATTATAATCACTCCATCTCTCTCAGTTTCTCTCTCTAAAACTCTCACTTTATATCTGTGTGTGTTTTGATGTTTGGATTGTAAAAAGAAAAAAAAAAATCAAAAAAAAAAAGATTTTTTTTGATTTGGCATTTCAGTTGTGAAATTTGGCCTTTCAACCAAATATCTGCTTTTTTACACGCAACCTAAAAGGCATCCGCACGGATTTCATCTTTCTCTCTCTAAAAAACACTTTCTCTCTCTCTTACTCTTGCTCTTTCTCACTCTAAAAAACTCTCTAAAATAATGTAAAAAAGTTGTTTGCTTTTGTACACACTTTTTGCGCAACTTTTAAAGTCTTTAATAAAGTAATCTATCATCATATTCCCTCTCCATACCGCACGCTCTCTCTTACCTTTTACGTCTTTCTAAACTTTTTTACCCCCTCCCTCCCCAACCTCGAAGAGTGCGCAACATTCTAACGACAAGTGGGGCCCATTTTTGTTGAACTTTTTGTAGATTACAACACGATATCATTCATGTATGTCGCAGGCTGATAGAGTTTATTATTATTATAGCATCCATGTTTTTAATAAGGTGTAAAATTGTAGCAATCCATTTTTTTTTCTAATTCCAACTACCAACACTGCAGCATTCAATTTTAGACATGTCCTTTGATTTTGAAACTGTTGCCAAAGCCACCTTTAAATGTCTAATAATTAAGCTAATTTTGGATTTTGGATTCAATATTTTGGCTAGTTCATTTTTCGTTGCGGAAATATATGAAAAAACTGCAAGCAATCACTTGTTTGGTTAGTTTGCATCCCTTCCATGACTTAGAAGGTCTTAGGTTCAAGATTTATTGACTGTGGAATTACTATTAAGTTTGGCCCAAGTAATGTATTACATATATGTAGGTATGTATTTTTAAATAAAGATTTGCGCCTGTTGTTGGTACTCTTTTCTGCGCCTGTGGTAGTAGCCTTTCTTGTACCCGTTGGTGGTAGCTTTCTCTGCTTCATTGGATCGATGTTAATGGCAATTTCTGCACTTCACACATGCTGTTACAGTGTATCTATGCCATATTGTAACTTGGACATTAATCCCCTCTTACCAAAAAAAACTGCTCGAATGACTAGAAACTGTTTAAAGGTTTTTTAATTTTGTTTAAATTGTTATGTGTGTGAAATTAGGGTGACAACAAACATATGGAAAAAAAGTTAAAACGGAAGGCTAAAGTTATTGTTGGACAAAATCAGGGCCTAAACTCAGAAATGGTTATAGCATTCCAAAAAGAACGAGATTATAGGATTTTTTACACTCATACTCA
>MVGT01000618.1:16849-40478 GCA_002174775.1 Macleaya cordata | reverse complement strand
TTTATTATTAATCAACGATATTTAAGTTTTGACTACAGGTTTATGTGATTTTAAGTTTTAAAAAGGGTCAGGTTATATAGCCCCCTTATATAACCCCCCTCTTGTGGGGCCCACATGTAATGCATCTAGAAATTGATTATTGGAGAAGATGTTCTCCTCACTATGAATTTCATCATATTCAAAAATTAGCTCGTTCTAAAACTTCTAACCCTCTCAAATTCATGGTTTTCTGACTCGGCCGAGTTGCGTCTCACTCTGCCAACTCGGATCGGACTCGGTCACCACTTAGCTAACTATCCACTACCAAGGTCGACACGTTATAGACTCGGTCTTAACTTGGCTGACTCAGCCTTGACTCGATTGATTCGACTCGGTTGACTCAGATCTATTATTTTTTCTTTTCCTTTTCACACTTTTAGCTCGTCTTTAACTTGGGACTGACTCGTGTGACTCGGCCTTGACTCTTTTGACTCGTCCGGTTTGACTCAGTCGACTCGAGTCTATTTCTTTTTTCTTTATTTTTATATATTTTTTAACTCCTTAGTGACTCGGGCAGACTCGGGCTCGGTCACCATCGAGTCGCCTACCGAGTCTGAGTCGGCGAACCATCTCAAATTAGCCCTTAAAGATTTTACAAGTTTTAAACTTTTATTTTGACCGCTGATTTAAAATGGATAGATTTGATGTTCCAAATTTTAGAACAGGCTGATTTCAGGCAACTATATTATCTTTATCATGTATATGATTCTTTCAAAAAAAATCAACTACTGAATGCATTCCATGTGAGCTGCACAAAGAAAATTTTTTAAAGGGCTATATAACTTGACCCTTTAAAAAATAGATAAAATTAGTCATGAAAGTAGTAGGGTTATGTCTACAAAGCCCTTTTTAACAAAACACAAAAAATGTGTTGCCCGAAACACAAACGGTTGGTGAATCTAATTCAGGCTTCACCTTCAAGTGCATAATAAGCAAGTACAAGTACAACTGTTTATACTCTATACTGTGGCATTTTCATGTAAATATTTAATTCTAGAACTTAGACCCTACCAGTGGGAATCATGTAAGTATTCAATTCTACAACTTAGACCCTATAGTGGGAATACACTATCTTGAAAAGTCATATGGGTCCCACTGCTAGTGTGTAATTAGCTTAATAACCTTGATCCTAAGTTATTAATCTTCCCCAAGTTGGACTGATGGTTGAACTCATAGCGGTACCAATTCTAAATATCTCTACAACCATTTCTATAAAGAATTCTCTTCCTTATTTACTCGGCATTTGATGGGATTGTACATACTTATGCTTTAGGAAGACATGGTGAGTAAACTTTATATGAGCCCTCCATTTCGCGATACATGTGTGAGTTGACAAGTGGAACGATTAAAAAAATTAATTCATTATCAACAATTACTTTATATGTTAAATATTAATAATGTTCTCATTTATAATTTTTTTAATATTATTATTTTTATAATAATTTTCAATTTCATAACTTGAATGAGCTTAATAGTAGAATAGAGTAATTTTGCCGGACATAAATAGAAAAACTCACAAATAATAATTGGTAATACTCTAACTAATTAATTTAGTGTTTGTTAAAGTCCATAGTTTGGACGGTCAAAATGGTCCATGCAAGTGGACTGGTCCACATGTTATACTTCTATGGTCAACCGACTCAATCCTTTCCTAGCCGTGAGTGTGATTTTGTTCACCTGTGGCTGTGGGTGACATAAACACACATATGGTCAACGGACAGTGGGGTTGACCATTGACTGAGTGCTTTTTCTGTTTTGTTGAGTCAACACGTGAGAAGCGTATTAGCGATTAACACTTAAATTAAGTGGGACCCATCAAAATGGGAATTTTGGTTTCTAATGAGTGGGACCCACTTAATTTAATTTTAGGGACAATTCTTACCAACTTATCTGCCACGTGTACTTTCCCAAATGTCTACTACAAAAACATTTTAAAACAGTGATACAGCCAGGTGCATTAAATGTGAAGTTACATGAAAAGAACTACAATGCATAATTTTCTTCGTCAACATTTAATATGCCTGGTCATATCAAATTTAGTATTGTCGGCAGCTTTACAATTTTAAGTACGAAATTGATAAGGCCACTGGTAACTACCATCCAATTTTGGATATGGGCTGTGAGGGGATATGGGCTGTTTGAAATCAGATAAGGGCCATATGTGGTATGGGCTGTTTCACTAAAAATAAAAATTATTTTGAGGTCCCTGGACAGGGAAAAAATTATTTTGAGATCCCTAATAGTTTTTTTTTTTTTACNTTTGGACAAAAACCTTACCATTTTCTAACAGCCTATATCCTAAGGTGTTTTTAATAAAATACTATATTAATTAAGGACCTTTTTATAATTTTTAAAATTTTAGTTGTAGTCAAACTGGTTTGACCTCAGTTTGACTCACAGCCCTTATCCATATCCATATGGTCTATAACATGCCCTATGAATTTTCAGTTCTACCCCCTGTTTAGTTACGTAAACTCGGAATATCACTCCCTAAAATATATTAATCCTTAGAAAAACCTAATTTAACATCATAAAATGTAATTTTTTTTCTTTTTAGTTCTGATTTGAAAGCCAAAATGTGATTTATGAATGGTAAGTAGAATCACAATCGGGTTGACAAATTAACTACGTTAACTGATGTGGCATAAACATATTAATTACTAAGTCATTTGATCAACTATAATGTGATGGATATGACGTTATTTATATTATAAGAGGAAAAAAGATAATTTTGAATTAGTATTAAAATTATAAAAAAAAAAAAGTAAAGAAATTTTTTCAATTTAATCAAAGTCTTAACGAAAAAAAATATAAGATCGGAATTGTTTCTGTCACAAGTCGACAGAACCGACAGTCTCCACCGCCCAATTGATTTTGAATGTACAATTTTGATTTATGAGAAATTCTTAATTATGAACCATGAAAATTATTTATGTCCGTTTGCAATATAAACAATTTTGGTCGTAATAGCGACGTAAAAATTTTAGTATCAAATTCCATGGGAAAGAAACTAAGTTCATATCAAGACAGGGGGTGTTTATCAAAAACAATTAAGGCAGGGGGAGTTTTCAAATTACCTTATTAATGAGGGACATAAGCAAATAAAAAAAAGAAGAAAAAAAGTTATGTTGTATCGTGTTTCAAGGGACCGACGCGTGAGGCGTATAACCTTTTCCAACGAACAAAGACAGCAAAAAAAAGTGGGTCACTTTCAACATTTAATACCGTATAATATATCGTATATTACACGTATTTTGCAGTTGAAGACTTGTCTTGTATTTAAATGACGAATCTACCCTTGTAAAAATACAAAACACCTACAATGTCCTGATCCTCACTGGTAACGTCTCACGTGGCAGCTAATTAGCTAGCCAGCAGCAGCTTTGAAATCTACCAAACGGAAAACGAAAAGGAAAAACAAGACAAAAGAAGCTTTCATAATTCATTGATTTTTTTTGTACTTTTGAGAGAATATTAGTTATAAAAAAATATGAATAAAAGAAAAAATTGGGTTTTCCTTCTAAGTTTGTGGAAAATATCTACATTTTTTTACTTTTTTTTTCCTGTTATAAATTGGAGTTATGTATTTTAAAAATTGAAAAAAATAAAATTTACGATAAACAAGACTCGAGATAAAACCAAAATTAAGATAAATTCATGAGAACATAAAGAGGTTTTCGACTCCATTTTCTACACGATGAAACAGAAGAAAAGTCTAAACTTTATGAAAAAATTGAAAGTTGTAAATTTAATTGTCTTGACTGTATTGCACCGAATATTATTTTATTCGATTTTTTAGATTTTCTTTTGGGTTCTACTTGTTTTTGTTGTACTCTTTGTTGTATTTTCTTCTCTTTTTATATGTGAATTTTTATCATTAATAAATTAATTAAGATTAACTCACTTATCAAAAAATAAAAGATTGTCTAGACTTTACTTTGGTTTGTCTTGCCATTGTCTCAGTTAAATCATACTATAAAAGACGCAAAATCCCAATTCTTAACTTTCTAATTTAAAATTTTAAAAATACCATCTGGTAATGAAAAAAATTTATAGAAAATGTAAAAAAAGTACCTGTAAAAAAATCATTATGTTTTTAATTATTTTTTATAATTTTAGTCCCTACTATTATGACTTTTATGTCCAAAATTGAACGACTAAATTTATAAAAAAAGATTAAAAATATAACAATTTTTTTTACAGGGATTTTTTTTTAAAATCCCTTTAAATTATATTTTATTACCTAACTTAAAATATAAATGAAATTGAAAGATATTTATACATTTAAATTCATTTCTCCATCTACTTTTTCTTCTTTTTTTTGTTCTTTTAATTTTTGAATCTAAACACAACTTTATCTATCAAATTTTGAAATAAACAGTGGGAAATTCATCTCTTACATGCAACAACAACCCATCCTCCTCCTTTACAAAATATATATATTAAATAAAAAAAGGGCAAAAAGTGGTCGCATCTCATAGTATTTGTTAAAGTTTTTTTTCTTGTGAAAATCAAACTCTTTGCTTTTGTCTTTACCATACACCCACATCTTAAGCATGATACCCATTATAATTCTTTTTCCATCTAACAAGGCTCAAAGTGACCTCATCAGCTCTCAAGTCTCTCAACCTCCCTCCCACTTTTACAGATCCTTTTCATCTTTTTCCATCATTTACTTCTTTTCTTTTCCTTTCCCACCCATTTTGTTTTCAAACTTCTCTTACTTTTAACAACCAACTATGACATAATATTTTGTTCTTCCACATCTCAAAAAGTTCCACTTTAAATCTTTATGTATATCTCACAAGTGACATTATTTCGATAGCCAATAGTATATATATAATATCGTTTTAAAAACTTTTGACCCTTGAAAATGTTATTGAATTTAACATTAAAATTTTATTTAATTTTTAAAGAGGTTAAAAATTTTAGAACAATCAATATTTTTTTTCTTCTGAATAACTTAATTTTCGTGAGGATGATTCACATAACAAAAAGATCATCCTCACAAAAATAACCCTAAATCATTTGTACGTGAGTCTTATAGGACGGTGTACATCTATTCTCTATGATTTTTTCTTAGACCCTTAATTTGTCAAGCAAGCATTCTTCCATCACCCAATGGACCCATTTTGGCATGTTTAATTCAAAGTGTGATCAAAGAAGTGATGGAAAATCATTAAACTTGAAAGTCCACAGAGACTTTTCACTAGTGTAAGACACCACCCAACTTATGTTCACATAATATAAGAAGCTCAAAGCCAGGAAACTTTAGCCTTCAAGACCCCACATATCCCACCCCAAAAAGGTAAGGTAGCTTCTTGCACTTGAAGGAAGAAGACTTTTAATGAGCCTCTTTTTTTTTTTCTTTTCTTTTTCTTTTTTTTTTTTCTCACCTTTTTCTTTTCTGGTTTAAAAGTAAGGAAAGTGGGTTAGCTTTTTTTGATAAGATGACTTAGGTATGAAAAGCATCAATCAAGCAATGGATGACCACTGGTTACTTTACAAGAGAATGAAGGAAAAGAAACAAAGAAAAAAAAAAGAAAAAAAGACAAAACTTGTTAAAAAACTCTAGCAAAAAAAAAAATTAAAGAAAAAAAAAAACTTACACCCTTATTGGACCTGCAAATTTCTAGCCGTTTGATCATTAGATTCATCATGAATTTTTAACTTTTTGAGATCTATCCATAAAACCCATGATGATATATACTCAAATCCAATGGTTATAAATCATTGATCATAATAGTTTTTGATCTCTTGATTCACCAAGAGATGGTGGACTCAAAAATAGTGTTCATGTGAGGATAAGCAAAATTAATTTGCTTCTCCAGTAGTGGAGCAATTTTTTTCAAACAAAAAGTTAAAGGGTGATGATTCATTTTGTTCAAAAAGAACAATTGGGAGATGCTCTTCAAAAGCTTGTTTGAAAGAACAAGGCACCTTTTTCTAGACTTTCTGGGTATCCTTAAAAACTTACCAACAATAGAAAATCCTAGTTATTGAGAGATAGAAAGAGAAGTTTCTTTCCATCTAGGTTTGATCAAGATTTTATTTTATTTTTTCTTATTTTTATTGAGCACTAACAATAAAAAGTTTTGGAGGTACAAATGTCATGCTTCACAAACAAGCATTCAACTTTGAAAGCAAGAAAGAAATAACAAAAGAAAAAGGTTTCCAATCATGACAAGACTCCCTTTGGCTATATTTATAATTAGATATTTATCTCTATGTGAAAGAGACCACAAAACCCTTGTTTTAATTAGTTGTGCTTTCTAATGGAGATGATAAGTAAACAAATAATGCTTGGGGTTCTTCTTAATTATGTTTTTAAAAGTTAAGACAAATCTCTAAGATCCTCATCCACTCTTGAGGAACTACAATAATGTAAACTTAGCTCTGATTAGAGGGACTACTTTTAGCAAAACATATCACATTGATGTCTTAGTATAGTTTTCCAAACCTTAATAGTTTTGAAAAAAAAGTAACAAAATAAAAACAAAAAATAAATTGTGTCTAATTATATAGCTTATGTTCACTTGGAATATATGCAAGGTCTGTATGTTTGGATATATATAAATTTTCGACATTAATGTTGTCACAAACACAACAACTACCCGAAGCTTGTAAGGCGCTCGACATAGTACAAGGATCTAGAATTCTAAAGTATTATAATCTACTTCGATTTTAGAATTTCGTCCTAAAATTTAAAATTACTAAATATCTTAAAAAACAACAAACATATAGGTTGTAATAGCTCCTAAATCCGACCAAGAAGATCTAAAATTTTGGAGCATTACAAGTTACTTAATGTGTATCCTTCACTTTATGAAATTTTAGGTTCAATTCTTAATGTGATTGTGCCTAGTGGAGTTTTGCTTGACGTACTATTGGTCTTGTGTACTAAACCCTAACAATAATGCCTATTAAAAATTTATCTTGAATTATAAACAAATAAATGCACAGACAATAACAATCAAATAAAAGCACTTAGGAATTAATAATTGATCATCAAGAATTCATTCATTCTAGAACACAACTTACCCTAAATCATCAAGAACATGAAATCCTGGTACATATTTATTAAAAATATTTTAGAGGGTGGTTAGGAAGCAATTCTTAAAAGACTTAATTTTATGGTTGAAGTTCACCAAAAACAAAATTCAAGGTTGTTTAATTTCTTCTCATTTACATCCTATAGACCTGGCAACGGGTTAGGGTTAGGGTCGACCCTAGCCGGGTTGGCGGGTTAACGGGTCAAGATTGCTCAACCCTAACCCTGACTCGTTTAATAAACGGGTCAGTTTTCCAAACCCTAACCCTAGGCGGGTTGACCCTAACGGGTTGGCGGGTTAACTCTAACTAAAATTTTAAAAATTTAAAAACCATTTATTACTCATTAATTATTATTTTAAACTTAAAACTCATTAGATAAATTAAAATTTGTCAAATTTATTAGTTAAAAGATTAAATTACTAACTAAAACTTAAAAATTAAAATTAAAAATTAAAATTTACTCATAAAAAATTGAAACTAAAGTTTTATTTTTTTAAAAAAATATAATTTACGGGTTGGCGGGTCATCCGCGGGTTAGGCGGGTTGACCCTACTGACCCGCGGGTCCAAAAATGCCAACCCTAACTCGACCCGTTTAATTGGCGGGTCGAGTTAGGGTCGGGTTAGGCGGGTCGGGTTTGGGACGGGTTGGCGGGCCGGGTTACCCGTTGCCAGGTCTATATATAGCACCCCGTGGAACTTTTACTTAGCATTTCTCAATATTTTAAATAGCATTCAATTCAAGTACAAATCCCATCCCCCTATACCCCACCCTTTCAACAAACTTTCATCAGTCTAGCAGTGTCGTTACTCTACCAAAAGCTTCAGAGTTAATCAACATGACACGTGTCGAGTAACCAATAAGAGAGAGAAAGAGAGTGGGGGTAAATTTTAAATTTTTTTATTTGGCTTTAATATTATGGTATGTATCTGGTGTTAATTAAACAAGCAATTATAAATTTATAATACCGTTATATAACGCAAAAATTCAAATTATAGCGCGTTAATTATTTATCATTTATTATTATTATTATTATTATTATTATTATTATTATTATTATTATTATTATTATTAATAAACCGCATATTCTTTAATGTAACTGTAGTACCGTAACGGCCGGTCACCTAGTGGTTGGTCTGAAAATAATCCATAATCATTAGAAATAGTATTAACAAAAAGGGTTAGAGCTTAATATTGTATTAATCAAATCCATTGAATACAATAAAAGCTTAATATTGTACTAATAAAGAAGATTTGCTGTAGACCAGAACAGATTTTTGTCACTCTTAATCAGATAAAGATATGTAATACATTATTGATCAAAATGAGAAAGTTTAAGTCTTAATTAAAAAATTAATAAAAGGAAAAAGTTAATTTTTTTAAAATAAAAAGAAGCATGATCAGCTTTTAAAAATGTATTAAATATTTGTGTGGAAAGCTTTTGAGATAAATGAGAGACAAACTTATCTTTTTGTTTAAGGTTCTCTCATTCTAAAACTATATATAAATATAAGATTAAATGTTGCTTGTTCTTGATTTTTGTCTAAGGCAGAGAATAAATATAAATAAAATTTTTTTTACCATTATTTTTTATTTTTTTGTGATAATTATTTATTTAATTATTTAATTTTTTGGGTGGGGGTTAGACTGTCAACTTTCAATGTGGTCCAAAGGAGAATCAGTATATTAAAGTTAATATCTGAATCAATGAACATGTGATGGTCTGACCTTTCTATATATATTAAAAAGTTTTTATATGTTTGGTTAGCCACAAGTTGGTTATAATGTTTTCAATTGGTTTGATGACAAGGGTATACTTTTTTGTTCTATGACGCTTTTATTCATAGAGAGAGTACATCGTTATTCTTATATTTAGTGTACATTAGCTTGTAGGACTTATCTAGAGATGAACTAGGGGCTAATTTTAAGTTAAGATATTCTCTTCATCAGGTTGATTATCTTCAAAAAAAATTTATCCTATTTTAAAATTTGTAACCCCATCATCTGTAGAGTGAAATCAACGGTAAAATGAATAACTCAAACACCATTGATTTCAGTGACCGGATGATGGGGTTACAAGCTTTAGAATGGGCTAATTTTTTGTGACGATGATCAACATGATAAAAAGAATATCCTAACTTAAAATTAGCCCCTGATTTATCTCTAGGTGTGCCTCACAACTAATGTAAGAATAACGATGTAAACCGATCCACTCTCTTATTTATAACCCCTTTTAATTCTTCTTTTCTTTTTATTGTTATTATTAATTGTAGTTACATGTTTTACACGTCAAACAAAAAAATCTTTAATTAAAAAAAAACTAAATATATGGAATGAGATAAAATAAAAACCCTAATTTAATTTTCATATATATAAGAGGGGATCTGTTGACAACGAAAAAATTATCATTTTCTTGCACTTCCAATATTAAGAAATGATTTAAAAGTTGATTTTTAATAGAATAATCTTCATCCTTACCCTGTAGACATAAGATTTTGCAAATTAAAATTATTCATAGAATGGATTATGCCAAATATTTGATTCCTTCGTCTAATATTGGGTTTGGCTGATTTAATGTGATACTATGTGCTTCTATTCAGTGTTTTAATGTATATACATAATACATATGTACTTTTTCTATTCAGTGTTATAAAAACAAGACAAGGCCGGCCAAGCAAGACTTTAGAATTATACACATCTATTTTGACAAACTTTCAGTTCAATTATGGATCTGGTTTTTAAAAGTTGCTCATACTTGGTTGTTGTACATAAATCTTTTTCATATCTATACTCCCCTTTATTTTATTTATTTTAATTTTTTTTAAAATAAAACCACTAAAATTTGTCCTTAACAATACAAAAAGTAGTGAACACAATCACTAATAATTATAGAAAGAAGCCCTATAAACGACGAAAATAACACTCGCACCAACTAAGTAGGAATTATCTATAGTCTGTAATGTCAAAACTAACAAATGACCATATGATTTGTTTCTGTACTGGTAAGTTTTCTTACAAATAAAATATATATAATTAACAAATGTAAATTTGTTTTATATGCTACAGGGAGTGTCTAATGTTTTAACAAATTCTAATATTAAATAGTTCAATTCCAATGTGAATTTAAAATTATTATTTAATATCAAGAAATTTAGTCTTATTATTTAATATCAAGAAATCTAAGGCTAAAAGCCAAGTATATGTTGGTAATACTTGTACTCTCTTGGGCCGGAATGAAATCGTATTGTTCGGAATGTGATTCCTAAGAATGAGAATTGCAAACCCCCTCCCTTTGGATTTGCTATTCCTACATTTTTCAAGAAATCGTATACGCAGAGAATGCAATTCCATATTTTACAGGTGAACTAGACATTAGGATGAAATTACATCCCAAAAAATGCAATTTTATTCCCGTCATCCAAACGTGACGTTAAAATTTAACTCTAGTTATTCATATCCAAAAAGATTTGAAGACGGAGCATTTATGGAGAGAAAGTAGCGTACCACACACAAATAAACATAAAACATCCCTTCCCTCTTCTCAGAGTGCTATTATGTCCACCTACTTTTTAAGTGAAACATCATCTCCCTCATCCAGTCATTAGAAGTTAAAGGATTAAGGAGTTAATCTTACAACTTTAGTGGCCGGATGAGAGAGATAATATTTCATCGATTTGAAAAATGATTGTACATAATAAGCCTCCTCTCATGTATTACACTGTCCTTATCCACTTAAGCATCGACACATGGACATGTGGCCCACCTTTGGGTGGACCTACAGACCAAAGTTCATGGGCTTACCCACCCAAAGAACCTCATAATGCATGCATTAAGTGTCCCATGCAATAATTTACTACAAACGCAACTCTTATAACTTGTATTCTTCTACTTCTTCAACAATAGTCTACTAAATATTAAAATCCTACTATTATAATAGTCTGTTTTGTTGGGAAAAAATCTTTCATCCTATTTCTATTTATATGTTTGGAAAAGTTTCTGATGAAAGACCGAGTTTAATGGCGAGTAGATAACATGTTTTAATTCAAGAAATTGAGCTCAACTTATGTCCATTGGAGTCACTGTAAACATTTTTACACATTTCCAATGTGTTTTCGGATTTAGACCAAGTCGAACCAAGAGTGAATCTATAAATTTGCTATTCATTCAGTCACCAAAACTGTACATCGACGACTGTTACAACAAAAAGGACTAAAGAAAACCTTTATCAACAATCAGCACACATTTTTTTTTTTCTTTTTTTGTTCTTTTGTTTCTATCATGATTCTGAATCTGTACAGCAATCAGAAAAAAAAAAAAAAAGTGTACAGAGTACCTCAGGATTGGATTTCCATGCACAGCAACCTGAAGGAGTAACGCTTGTCACTGTTTCTCAACAGAACTTTGTTGCAGTCCACCTCCTGATCTAAATAGAGACCCACAGAGTGGGCAGTTTGATTTCTTAGAAATTGAGAACCACTTGGAGATGCAGGACGAATGGAACTTGTGTTTGCACGTATCGCAAGCAAGCGAGGGACGGCTGTGTTTATTTGTGCGGATGATGCTGATACAGATTGGACACTCTTCAACAGTTTGGAATTCTTTACCGGAATTTTTCTTTAATGACCGTTTTGC
This sequence comes from Macleaya cordata, assembly GCA_002174775.1. Lineage (NCBI taxonomy): Eukaryota > Viridiplantae > Streptophyta > Magnoliopsida > Ranunculales > Papaveraceae > Macleaya > Macleaya cordata. The sequence goes on along the minus strand of MVGT01000618.1, from coordinate 28,754 downwards.
TTCAGCTAAGGCTTCATCCTGTGATAGATACCCAAACAAATCGAATAAGCATCATCACAACCAGGATTTAGAAGCAATGGATTATGTTTTATGTTAAAGAAAGATCAAGTAGGGTCATATGATGCTTCATCCCAGTGAAAGATTCACAGTAAAGATATAAGACAGGCATAAACAGTAACACTGTAACGAAGATCAAAGCACAAATGCATTCACTATTTCGACATTATTAGTCAGGCAAAACGTAAGTAAATAACTTCTATACAAGAAAATATTTACAGATTCTTCCCATATCAAATCTACACTGATTCTTTTGGAAAAACAAGTGATATACACAAAGATTCAAACAAGTGATCTGCAGCTAATCAAATATTACGACACTACGCCAAAGAAACATTTCAAAGTTAAACAAGTGAACTAGCATAAAATCAAATCTAAGAATACATAGAACCGAGATATTGAAACTTCAAAAAAGTGAACTGATAGTAACAAGATGACAAAATTTAACCCACAAATGAGAATCAACGTCAATTCTATAGAGGCAGCCCAGGTCTACAACTTAAACCCCAGCAACCAGCTCCCACCACTTGAATACAAAATCTTCAAGCCTCCGCTCCTAACCCCCAATATAATCATGTACTTTTAAGCAAGAGAATGAGACTCGAAATGGAGGCTTCTTTTCCTCGAAAGTCTTGGGTGTTTCTACCTTGAAAATAAAAAATTGCAGGAGAGGTAACAGACTGCTCCTTCCCTTTCAAAGGAAAAGGATGAGATGCCTAACACTCCACCAGCAGGCAGCAGCCTTGCCAAACTAGGAGACCATGACAGCCCAAAAGAACACACCACAAACGATCACAAGGATGCAGTTAAGGGGTAGTAAAACCATGAAATAATCCAACAATTCAGGATGCATCTTGCACAACTCACAGTGATCACTGATCAGGCATGGACCATCTTTAGAGAATTAGGCAATCTATTTTGTAGGATTTTTTACAAAACCACTGCTAAGGTGAAGAGTACTACTTTGGATGGAGGAAGAGTGGTCCATACCTTAGCAGGGAACAAGGACTTTATGAGACGGAAAACTGAACGGTTGGACTGATGAGCCAAAAAACAGAATGGTAGCGGGACCTCCACAAAGTTTTCTCTTTCCCCACTCTTATGTCTTTCTCATTCAGGATGATAGGCACCTTACTCACCATGTTAAGAGATAACAAAGAGACTCCAACTCCCAATTAACTCCCTTAGGAACCCAAAGTTCCAATCTATCAAACCTTGCAGACGACTATAAAATGAAGATTACGTGGCAAAACCAAAGATAAATGCATTCTGGGCAGCCAAATTTGGCCACATGAGGTCTGATACTTCAGGACCGTTTCTTTGGAGATCATAGATGATAGTAGATGATGTCCCAATCAAGTAAATCAGTTGTATTAGAGCATTAGTAAAACAAACTTCGACTCTTTAAATTTAATCTATTTTCTAATTTGTAGCATTCTGTCACTGAGCACTAATCCATCTTCCATCAGATGGCTGACAATCCTAAGGCATTTGCAATATCTGGGATGATCAGCCTTCCTTGCTTTAGTAGGAGGCGCATCGGAGTTTTCCCCTAATTGTGTAAATGGCCTCATATACTACACATTAGAAAGTAGAACAGTTCCTGAAGGACTATCTTATCAATTGAATGAAGTGATGATGATAGTTAACCTACTTCTTAAAGAACAACCCCAATTCAGCAAAATTTTGGAATATAACTCCAAAGAAGAACCCAGTTCTGGAGGTTCATTTTTTGATCTGTAAGACAGGTTAGTGGCTAATTGTTAGCATGTTAAGGTGTACGCCGGTTTTGAACTCAGGTCGTGGGTTCAACTCCCAACGACTTTACCATCCCAGTTCTAGAGAATGAACCTTTAATGAAAGTAAAGCTAAAGGGAACTTAAAAAAAGACTTGCAAGTGAACAATTGTTCCTCATTTGAGAAGAACACACACAAAAATTTAGAAGAGGGGTGTCCTTAAGTCTCCAAGCAAGAAAAGGAAGAGCAAGAAGAGCCCGAAATTGGTTGACCTTGAACTAGACACAAGTCTTTTGAGATCCTAGGAATTTGTTACACTAAAAGACTCCTTAGAACATGACTCTTAGATGAAAGAAGTCAGTGAAAATGCCATAAAACAACAGAAAAACCTAGAGTTGGATCAGAGATATTCAGCGTATAGTAAAGGATTTTTCAGAATAGAAATGCTCAAAAAATTATTTCAAGAGCTGTCAGTTTTTTTTTCAGAAAAGAATATGATTATATGTGATCTTAAGGATAACAACAAGTCCCGAATAGACAAAAGTGTCGTCCCCAACAAACAAAATGATCAACCACATGTCATCTTTAAAAATATTAAAATTCACTTCTTGAAGCTGTTTAAATTTATAAAGACTTCTAGAATATTTTTATCTTTTATTTTGACATGGCATTAACAACTCTATGTGGTATTGTTTAATCCTAATGTAACTACGACTGTATTCACAACAATGTTTACTTGGCAGAAGGAGGAAAGTCATGACGACAATCCAAGGTGTTGGCAGAAGGAGGATATCCTCCTCTTGGCATTAAAAATATTACCCTATGGTCCCTATCAATAAAGAGCTTAACTTCCAGTTTATAGAACCAACGACTCACCTTCGTAGACTGCTGATACTGAGAGTAGGATATACCCACGTGCCCTGTAGCTCTTCTTCCGCTACTGGAAGTCGGTGTAGGATCTACCTTGCCGAGTGACTTGAATTCCTCACATTCTAATTTATGACCTTCTCTCCAATGCTTTATTTGACAAGTTCGTGAGCTGAAAAATACAACAAAACCCATTCTGAGCTTGAGATTGAAAAAGAAGCAGTTGAACATGATGGCACCTGCACACTTAAAATCACTAAAGTTGTTGCTTCGCACTCTCATGTAAATGGTTGAATTAGCAAGAGACTTGACATATTCAATCCATTGGCATATCCTGAAGTTGTTGATTAAAATCTTAATGAATTCGAATGTTCTGTAATAAATCAAAAAGTCCATGAATCATAAAATTAGAGTTCAATGAGTTTAATCTGAATGATCCGAAACCAATTTGGTTGACAAACCCATCAAAGGCAAAAGAAAGGACTTATCGTAGGCATGTAAATCGTTCAAAAAAATCACAAAAAACGAGCACATGAAGGATTAATGTGAAGTGAGTCCCACATCAATAGAAAGAAATCTCATGTCAACATGTTTTCCAAAGGTTCTAGCAATACCCTCTTTGCTGAAATAGTAAAAGATGGAAAAGTAAAGGAGTAAAAAAGAAAGAAATGAAGCACAATAACCCCCTACTGAAAACCAGCAAAAACCCACACCCACACCCACACCCAAACTCACAACCAAGACATCGACATAAAACCAGATCAACGAACAATCCAACCCAATCAGTCCTAGAAAAGCAACACCCTCAAACCAGGAAGATCAGAGATCAGCATGGCTGATAAATCAGCCATAAGTGTTCCAAATCTTTTGAAGGATTGTTGCCTCTTATTATGTCAAACAGACCTGGTTGAAGCTAACGTTCATGCATGATGCATCCTCAGTGTTTTATAACCTTTTCAAGGTTGACATCCTAAAGTTGCATGGGAGAGCTTCAAGAAAGGGATGAACTTCCAAAAATGTTGTATTCTCTTCAATAATAATCTACCCTGGAGATGCAAAAGGGTGATCCTGGTCATCATAGGAATTGAAAGGACACAAGAATTTTGGATAAGTACCTGGTTCCCTGTTAACAATGAATATCCAATACTTTCAAGCTATCACTGACAAAATCTCCCTCAAATACAAGGCTGAAAAAGTGGCAGCCCAAGCCTAAGCTAGCAGAACTCGCTGACCAAAGCTGTTACATCAGCCATCCTAGGCTACCAAATGTCAAACTTCCTACTTCCTAAAAAGTTAACAAGAAAATTGACTCTTTAGTAACTTCTGGTGGGGCAGTGATCACAAAGAAAAATCTATTTTTACAAACTGGACATTCATTTGCACCCCAAAACCCAAAAGGAGGGCGTGCTAGCAGACCTGTCACCAGAACAACTTTGCCCTCCTGTGAGAACTATGTTGGAGAGTCAAAGATGGAGAATACATTGATTCTTGGAGAACCCTTGGAACCTCAACCTTGGTAGAAAAGATGTTGCTCCATCCAAATCCCTCAATTCAAAAAGTTAAGGACATCATTAATCAAACCAAAAAACATGGAAACTGAATAGCATCCAACAACTCATCTGTTATGGTTCGGGTCATTACTGTGGGAGTAAATCCGGCAGAGCCGCCAATTCTCTTGAGATCCATTTCCACAATCTCAAACACGAAATCATCATTCGAGTATATTTTAAAAAAAAAGTAAAACAAAAAGGAAGACAGGTGGAGATCGATTTTACGTGGTTCATCTTTGTGATCTAATGACAACATCAACAGGCTCGATAAGCCAATTCTCTATACATTCCATATTACATATGTTCTTAGGATAACTACCCTGTGTAAATGGGGTTTGTGCACTAGGGATCATCTTTCTAGGGAATTTCTCTTCCTCTTCTTGTCAGGGATTCATCCTATGATCTAGGAATCCTGCCCTTTATATAAAGTATATAAACAAAGTCATTAGAACTCTAGTCCTATCCAAATTCCTAAGAATAAATCAAAATAATCACAAGATGCATCCTAGATAATGATAATAATTATGTAGTAGTTACATCAATTTGATATATGTGTAGCAGCCTCACAAGGTGCGATATTTTACGCCACATAATTATGAAATATTTGGAACACAGATTGATAGGGAAACAAAAAAAAAAAACAAGATAAGCACAACACCGAGGTGGTAATTTGACATGATGGGGGTCGTGTGGGGGTGGTGGTGGTCACGCAGCAGTGGTGGTGGCATGGTAGTGGTGTCTGATGGTAGTAGTGTCTTCAATGAGTAGTGCATACATCGAGGAAACGTGTAATGTGCCGAATCAAAATTATTTTGCAGGTGAACCCAGTGGAATCTGGTGACCTCATACATGGGTGTTGGTAGTCCAAGACACACAACACCTAATCCAGCCAAGAATCTAAAGAACGAAGTTCTCAATTCAAAATGCAGGCATCCTAAGGCCTCTACTAGGCCATTCATGTCTTCAGTGCACCAAACCCGAACAAGTAATGAATGTCGAATTGGTGAGTTTAATCCTAGATACCTAGGTGCAATATGTTATGGACCTAACAACAACCAAAAAGTGCTAAATGGAACCACAAGATGAATAAGGACAAAACTGTCAAAATGCCCTCTAATTACCATCTCAAGCCAACTTACAAAAAAAAACACGTCACTTGACAAACAAACAACTTTTTTAACTTTGTCAATTCCAATTATCAGTTCCCAGTTTTCAGACCCAAACATCCCCTAAGATACATAATCTGATAACTCCTAGGGCATCAAGATTTCTCACAAACAATTTATACAATCCAAAACACTCCATCAACGCGAAATTCAAACAAAAGAATAACAGAAGAACATAGAATTCAACAATTCAATAAAGAATGAGAGAGAGAGAGAGAGCAAAAAAAAAAAAAAAGGTTGAGAGAAGATTTTTTAAGAAATGATACCAATAACGAACGGACTTGCATCTAGAGCACCGACTGTTCGACGAATTGCCGCAAACACCACAACGATCACGAATTCTTCTTGTAACAGACATAATCTGTTGATCTCCATTTCTCAAGTGATGATAATCATCAACAACATCATCATCATCGTCATCGTAAATTGTACCATCAACTAGTTCATCCAAATTAAAGTCGTGGTTAAAATTCTTTGAATCTGAGTGATTGAAAATGTAAATCAAACCTAGAGAGAGAAAGAAAGTAATGCAAAGGAATTGAAAGAGAGAGTAGAGATCAGGAGGAAGGCCAGAGATTTGCATCATCTCTGTCTCTTTCTCTCTCTACTTTTTTTTTGTTCTTTGTTTTGGTGAGATTGAATTTGGTGATGAAATGGAATGTGAATAAGGGGTGCGCCATTAATAAATGTGTGTGCGCCTTTGTTTGGTCTTCTGCAACCGGTAGACTTTAAAAAAAAAAAAAAAGATTATCATTGAGATTTTACAATCAAGCTTTCGCTTTCACTTCCTAAACTTAGAAAAAAAAAATGAAAAAAAGAAAAAAAGCCGAAGATATTATAGTGGAAGCTTCGTTCGTTTAATGAGTGATATTGTAAGACCAGCAGATACTAATAGCATTTACCACGTTACGCGGGAGGACTAAAGGACTGGGTCAAAGGACTCACTGCTGTGAGGTCACACGTAAAACGTAATATTATTCTTCAAATGAAAAATAAAAATAATGGAAATACGACTTGTCATTCAATCGTATCACCTGGTAGGTAGAAATTACCCGCATAAATGAATTAGAGCACCATACAAGTAGTTGAAGGCAGGTCGCAGGAAAATTATATGGGATATAAATATAACTAATACACTTTTGAAGAGATTGAATCTCGAAACCTCCTCACAAAAGGAGAATCTAGGATAGTCAAAATTAGGGTGAAACCTCTTGGGATGATCCTAGAGGTAAGAAGCCTCCAATTTTTATTTTTTTTATTTTTTATTTTTTTAACACGACCTTCAACACAATTCATAGTAGAAATGCCTTAGGCGGTGTTTGAGACCTTTTGGGTCGAATAATTTGAGGCGGTGGACATGTCTTCAGCAGTGTTTGAGACTTTTTGGGTTTAAGAAACTTCTATTTGTGCATATGATTGATGAAATTTATAAATAAAGAGGTCCTAGGTCGTCCCAAATTGTGCGATTGAGTATGATTGAAGACGAAAAATCTAAATCAAGGGTATATGTATTCCCAAAGTTCAAGGAGAGGTAAACCTAGGATTTTGGTTTTCTTGTGTGCTTCTTGTGAGTTGTGAGGGTGACGTTTTGAGTAGTGAGAGATCTCTATAATCATTTTCATTGTGTTAATTGAATTAATCGTGCTTTTGTCCAAAAATTTTACTCAAATTTGAAGATTTCCTCATAAATCGTGTACCTTGTGTGTTGGGTTTTTTGTTCATTTTATTTCTTATTTTTTGTTTCATCTTTTTCTACTTAAGGATAACTGGAGTGGAGCCTAAAATCCTAAATACCCTCTTCAATCAAATTTTCTTGAGCTTTTTCCTACATTGAAGGATTTCGATGAAACAAGTGCTTGCCCCCAACACTAGGGAGGTCGACAAGCTCCGATTCTTTGTTCTAGTTTTTGAATTTCCTAAACTCTTAACTCTCGCCGAGTTGACCGTGGTGGGATAAGGTATCTTTATTTTTGCAAAGCCTAATATAAAATAGGGAAGAAGGTTTTACATGATGACTTAGGTTTGCCAAAATGGGGACTACCACGAGTAATTGTGGAGTCAAACCAAATTGACAAAGTCCAACTTAACGGGCTTTCCAATAATATTTCGGAGGGTGCCCTTAAAATTTACCTAAAACTAAATAAATCGGGGCTTTTAAACCTCAAACCAAGTTTGTTGGGCTGGGTTGGACCCAAAAGGATTTCTCCATCTCTATCTATTATCTATACTATATTACTATAGCTGAAGCATCTGACGTGGCACATCATCTATCCACGTGGCATACTTAACTCTCATACATCTACATCACATGAAAACTTCCTTTTCATCGTCTTAAGCCATAAAGAACCGTCTCATTTAATGACCTCTTACGAATGCACGCTATTTTACGCATAATATTATTCCTTTATACTATCTATTGTTAATTAAGCTAACTAAATAAAATATTCCACTCCTTAAATTCCTCATAAATTATCTCTCCTTCATTTCTTTCTTAAATTTCTTAAATAAAATTTACTCAATGCTAACCAATTTTAAAAATTAGAGGTAATTATGATAATTATTATATAATTAATGCATAATTAGTAGCCAATTAAATAGAATCAATAAAAATGAGGGAATAAATTTTGGAGAGATAATTTAGGAGGAATTTAAGTAGATTAAAATTTTATTTGGTTAGCTTAATTAACATGATAAATGACTAATTAAAGAGAATTAATGAGATAGAATGTGAGGAGAGAAACCTTGAGTGTGACACATCAGCCTTGAAAGCCTCAATGAGTGACACATCAGCGTTAGAGGCCTCATAGCGTGACACATGGCGTTTAAGGTTCTGCTAACCAATCTTAAAAATTAAGTGTAATTATGTCACACCCCGATTTTCGGAACTCTAAAATCCAACCCGATTTAATGAGTCCGGAAGGCGAGGCTTGAAGAGTGTAAGTGAAGTGTAATTTAAAGCAATGAATAAAATCGCTTACTTTCTCCTTTTGAAAGATAAACCAGTCAATTTTTGTCAACATTAATTACAATTTAGTAGTCAAAGTAAATTTAAAAACAAAAATAAAAACTGTTAAAAATATTTTTCGTACTTAACTGCACATACTTCAGTAAAATGGTCATAATTTCTTAACCGTAAATCCGAATTGGACAAATGAAAGCATTCTGAAAAATAGATTTAAATTTCTACAACTTCAGTAGAAATAGACCAAGCCTAATTCGGATCATAAGATACTTAAAACTGGGTCTCAAGTTTACTAACAGATTTATACATAATTTCAGAAAAATAATTTTGAATTTCTTAAAATATCCAGAAATCATAAATTTGAAACTGAAATTACTTCCTAACCAGAAATCCGAAATACATGTATAATACCATTTTGAAAAGAAAAATTGAAATCTTCATTTGTTACAGAAATAGGCCTTAGTTAATTTTGAGCGAAACATACCATACATCTACATCACATGAAAACTTCCTTATCATCGTCTTAAGCCATAAAGAACCGTCTCATTTAATGACCTCTTACGAATGCACGCTATTTTACGCATAATATTATTCCTTTATACTATCTATTGTTAATTAAGCTAACTAAATAAAATATTCCACTCCTTAAATTCCTCTTAAATTATCTCTCCTTCATTTCTTTCTTAAATTTCTTAAATAAAATTTACTCAATGCTAACCAATTTTAAAAATTAGAGGTAATTATGATAATTATTATATAATTAATACGTAATTAGTAGCCAATTAAATAGAATCAATAAAAATGAGGGAATAAATTTTGGAGAGATAATTTAGGAGGAATTTAAGTAGATTAAAATTTTATTTGGTTAGCTTAATTAACATGATAAATGACTAATTAAAGAGAATTAATGAGATAGAATGTGAGGAGAGAAACTTTGAGTGTGACACATCAGCCTTGAAAGCCTCAATGAGTGACACATCAGCGTTAGAGGCCTCATAGCGTGACACATGGCGTTTAAGGTTCTGCTAACCAATCTTAAAAATTAAGTGTAATTATGTCACACCCCGATTTTCGGAACTCTAAAATCCAACCCGATTTAATGAGTCCGGAAGGCGAGGCTTGAAGAGTGTAAGTGAAGTGTAATTTAAAGCAATGAATAAAATCGCTTACTTTCTCCTTTTGAAAGATAAACCAATCAATTTTTGTCAACATTAATTACAATTTAGTAGTCAAAGTAAATTTAAAAACAAAAATAAAAACTGTTGAAAATATTTTTCGTACTTAACNTAAAACTGGGTCTCAAGTTTACTAACAGATTTATACACAATTTCAGAAAAATAATTTCGAATTTCTTAAAATATCCAGAAATCATAAATTTGAAACTGAAATTACTTCCTAACCAGAAATCCGAAATACATGTATAATACCATTTTGAAAGAAAAAATTGAAATCTTCATTTGTTACAGAAATAGGCCTTAGTTAATTTTGAGCGAAACATACTCAAAAATGTATTTTTCTAAAACTGACACTAACAAATACGAAATTTATACAATATTATGTAAAACATAATTACTTCAATTCAAAGACATGAAAATTAAATAAAAATTAATACAACATTTGTTTTGTTCTAAATTCAACATAAAAATAGATAATTATAATAATACATATCATAATTCTCATAAACAAACCATAATCCCAAGTGATATAGTAGTAATTATTCTTCAAATACAATATATAAAACACACTAACTAAAGAGATCCAAGCTATCTCCTTGACCGCACCTCCTAAAATCTTTCGCCCTCAACTTGATCTATAGGGGGGAAAATATTGGGTGAGTAAAACTCAGTAGTTGCAAACTATCCAAAAATACTAGATTTGAAATCTGTAAAAATCACCATATTAATGCATAAAAAGAGATTTCTTTTTAAATCTTTCAATAATTAACCATTAATTATTTAAGTCCATTACATCGGTTTCCACCGTCTCCTCAAGTCGGAACTCAACGATATCTGCAGGTGTTATGGGGGTCTCCCATTACAAATACTATCTAGATTTATTTTTAATCTAGATAACAAGTTATTATTAAACTTCCTTTAATTCATTTTTCTTATGAATAAAAACTCAACCCTTGCATTTAATAATTAAATGTAACCATGCAAGACAAATACATTTCATATGCAATTTCATAACAAAAACATAAAATTAGATCTTGTTTATAGTAGGGATCCCACCTACCTCAATTTGATGCCAAAATCTTATCACCTACTTGATTTATTACTTCCGGATGTGATGATCGATGATATGAATCCTTGATTTCTCAATGATTTTGATGATAAATGGTAACTATTATAGATTTAATGAAAGAGGATGTAGATGAAGAGGTATGTTATGGAGAGTAAAGAAAAATATGTATATTGGGGAGAGTAATGAGAGGTGTAACAGGGGTGTAAACATAAAATAAAAGAGGATATTTTGTGTTTTGAAGAAGGAAATAAGGGGGGTTTATATAGGAAAATTTTGAGATTTTATTATTATTATTATTATTTTAATATTTAATTTTTTAATATAAATAATTATTTTTTATCTTTAGTGGGTTATTATTAATCAAATATATTTTTTTATAAGTAGTGTTGCTTTATTTGAATGGTGCATAACCCATATATATAAAGTATTATTTATTTTATTTATTAATTATTATTATTTAATTAATAATATAATAATATTTCTTTCTTTTTCTTTTTGTGCTACTAAATAAGTGCTTCACAATGGCTAAAATAAAATAATTTTTTTTTCTCTTATTAATTAATTAACTTCTAAAATATATATATTAATTAATTTATGATATAACTCTTTTAGAGATATTATTTGTACACCTACATTATGTATTTCTATGCAATTCATTATTCACTATGCATCAGAGAAAATTTATTTTTCAAATCAATATACCCAATAGGCATACTTAAAAATTGGGTAAATTCAAGATATTCACCTTCTTGAAATTCAAGATGCATTCTTCTTTTGTTAGCGTAGCTCTTCTGTCGACTTTGTGCTGCACGTAGCTGTTCTTTAACTATTCGAATTGCGTTTGTAGCTTCACGAAGTATTTCGGGTCCAACGACGCTCTTTTCACTCACCTCTGCCCAATACAGTGGTGATCTGCAAGGTTTCCCATAGAGTGCTTCATAAGGTGCCATGCCGATACTGGATTGAAAACTGTTATTGTATGCAAACTCCACATATGGTAGTTGATCGTTCCAACTTTCTTTGAAATCTAATGCACAGGCTCGGAGCATATCCTCAAGTGTTTGGATGGTTCGTTCAGATTGTCCGTCAGTTTATGGATGGTAAGCTGTACTCATGTTGAGTTTCGTTCTCATGGTGTGTTGAAAACTTCTCCAAAATTTGGATGTGAAGAGAGGATCTCTATCCGAAACGATAGATAATGGCACTCCATGAAGTCATACAATCTCTTTGATATAAAGTGCATATAATACCGAAATGGTATCAGTCCCTTTCATTGGTAAGAAGTGAGCCGATTTGGTTAGTCGGTCCACAATTACCCACAC
>MVGT01000618.1:3729-14355 GCA_002174775.1 Macleaya cordata | reverse complement strand
TCTTTGTCTCCCAGAATTGTCAATGTTGGACCACTAGGAAGATGAAAAGTAACTCATTTTTTAAAACAATCTAGAGACGCATGAAATAAAGACAACCAATCCATACCTAGAATGACATCATACCTAGTCATATCTAGTAGGATAAGGTCAGCGACTAAGTCCTGGTCAGCAAATCTAATTGCACACGACTTACATATTCTGTTAATCTCAACAGACTTTCCCAAAGGGGTAGAAACACACAACACGAAATGCAATGGTTCAGATTCTAAACCAAGCATAGATGCAAAATTCACAGATATGAATGAGTGTGATGCACCAGTATCAAACAAAATACGTGCCCAAGAGCTAAATACGAGAAATCTACCTTCAATAACTGCGTTCTCTTCTTTTACTTCATTCTCCATGGGTGCAAGGTTATAAACTTGACCCTGTGCTCTCTGCTGGTTTTGTTGTTGAGGCCTTTGCTGATATGCTTGTGCAGGATTTCTCTGTTGGTATGGAGGTCTTCCTTGATTATTCTGGGGTTGCACGTACTGTTGTTGATGTTGGGGTCTCGCTGGTGGAGGTTGCCTCTGATTTTGCCCAGATGTTTGTCCTTGTTGAGGTCTCCACTCAAGCTGGTGTTGTTGCGGTCGTGGTTGTTCTCCTTGATTCAACAATGGACAATTCCTTTTAAGATGTCCGGGTTGTTTACACTTAAAACATTTAAGTTCAGTGTTATGTTGTTGTGCCTTGGACCCTTGACCTTGAGTCTTATTTGGTGGATTTGTCTTCTGCTTCTTGTTCTTGTTATTTTGTTCTCGAGATTTTTGACTGCTTTCCCAGTCCGCCTCAATAACTCTTGCAGTGTGAACCACCCGTGCATATGTTTGGTGACACAACGGGACCACTTTGCCACGTATTCCCGGTTTTAGTCCTCTTTCAAATTTCCGTGCCTTTAGAATTTCAGAGGAAACTAGATGTGGTCCATACCGTGATAATTCCCGAAATTTCTTTTCATACTGGGTGACACTCATGTCACCCTGTATGAGTTCAGCAAATTCTACACTTTTTTGCTCTCTATCAGTTTCTGGGAAATATTGTTCAAAGAATAGGGCTTCAAACTCTACCCAGGTCATCGAAGTGACATTGTGAGTTTCTCTGATGTTATCCCACCAGAGATCAGCCTCACCTTTGAGCATGAACGTAGCGACTCTTACCCAATGTTCTTCGGCAGCTCCTATTGTAATAAGCTTCTTACGGATTCCCATGAACCATCTTTCTGCATCCAGTGGTTCTTCCGTTCCAGCAAATTCAGTAGGATTTAATCTCTGAAATTCTTTCAGAATTGAGGTTGGTCGGTCTTCGGGTACAACTGCGGCCGGAGGAGTTGGTTGATTTTGCCTTTGCATATTTGCTGCCATTCCATGTAGGATACCTACAACTTGCTCGAGTTGTTCCTCGACACGTTGTGTACGGTTTCTTAGTTCTTCATTTTCTGGTTGTGGTTGTTGAGATGTTTCTCCTTCCATCTCTATTGGTGCATCGTAAAGTTCTTCAACGTTTCTCCTTGAATTTCCTCGTGCCATTCTTCAATACACAATTAATTACCTATTAGGTTTTTCTATAAAAATTCCTAATTATAACTATATACATACAATAGGTTAATAATAAAACTTTTAGTTATTAATTTCCCAACCCAACTATACTTGCAACAAGATTCACTCTTCATAACTTAACTTATGCTAGTTAAACTTTGCCTATTTTCTAATATAAAAATATAGAAAACAAGCTCATAAATCATTTGGTTAAAAATTGAGAAGGAATTATAAAAACTTTTAACTAAATATATTTTTTTTATGAAAAATTTAAAACTCACAAGCCCAAGAAATCAGGAACTTGTGCTCTGATACCAAGTTGTCACACCCTGATTTTTAGAACTTTAAAATCCAACCCGATTCAATGAGTCCTGAAGGCGAGGCGTGAATAGTGTAAATGAAGTGTAATTTAAAGCAATGAATAAAATCGCTTACTTTCTCCATTTGAAAGATAAACCAGTCAATTTTTGTCAACATTAATTACAATTTAGTAGTCAAAGTAAATTTAAAAACAAAAATAAAAACTGTTGAAAATATTTTTCGTACTTAACTGCACATACTTCAGTAAAATAGTCATAATTTCTTAACCGTAAATCCGAATTGTACAAATGAAAGCATTCTGAAAAATAGATTTAAATTTCTACAACTTCAGTAGAAATAGACCGAGCCTAATTCGGAAAATAAGATACTAAAAACTGGGTCTCAAGTTTACTAACAGATTTATACACAATTTCAGAAAAATAATTTCGAATTTCTTAAAATATCCAGAAATCATAAATTTGAAACTGAAATTACTTCCTAACCAGAAATTCGAAATACATGTACAATACTATTTTGAAAAGCAAAAATTGAAATCTTCATTTGTTACAGAAATAGGCCTTGGTCAATTTTGAGCGAAACATACTCAAAAATGTACTTATCTAAAACTAACAGTAACAAATACAAAATTTATACAATATTATGTAAAACATAATTACTTCAATTCAAAGACATGAAAATTAATACAACATTTATTTTGTTCTAAATTCAACATAAAAATAGATAATTATAATAATATATATCATAATTCTCATAAACAACCCTTAATTCCAAGTGATTTAGTAGTAATTATTCTTCAAATACAATATATAAAACATACTAACTCAAGAGATCCAAGCTATCTCTTTGAACCGAACCTCCTAAAATCTTTCGCCCTCAACTTGATCTGTAGGGGAGAAAATATTGGGTGAGTAAAACTCAGTAGGTGCAAACTATCCCAAAATACTAGATTTGAAATATGCAAAAATTACCATATTAATGCATAAAAAGAGATTTCTTTTTAAATCTTTCAATAATTAACCATTAATTATTTAAGTCCATTACATCGGTTTCCACCGTCTCCTCAAGTCGGAACTCAACGGTACCTGCAGGTGTTATGGGGGTCTCCCATTACCGATACCATCTAGATTTGTTTTTAATCTAGATAACAAGTTATTATTAAACTTCCTTTAATTCATTTTTCTTATGAATAAAAACTCAACCCTTGCATTAAATAATTAAATGTAACCATGCAAGATAAATACATTTCATATGCAATTTCATAACAAAAACATAAAATTAGATTTTGTTTATAGTAGGGATCCCACCTACCTCAATTTGATGCCAAAATCTTATCACCTACTTGATTTATTACTTCTGGATGTGATGATCGATGATGTAAATCCTTGATTTCTCAATGATTTTGATGATAATACTAGTAACTATTATAGATTTAATGAAAGAGGATGTAGATGAAGAGGTATGTTATGGAGAGTAAAGAAAAATATGTATATTGGGGAGAGTAATGAGAGGTATAACAGCGGTGTAAACATAAAATAAAAGAGGATATTTTGTGTTTAGAAGAAGGAAATAAGGGGGGGTTTATATAGGAAAATTTTGAGATTTTATTATTATTATTATTATTATTTTAATATTTAATTTTTTAATATAAATAATTATTTTTTATCTTTAGTGGGCTATTATTAATCAAATATATTTTTTTATAAGTAGTGTTGCTTTATTTGAATGGTGCATAACCCATGTATATAAAGTATTATTTATTTTATCTATTAATTATTATTATTATTTAATTAATAATATAATAATATTTCTTTCTCTTTCTTTTTGTGCTACTAAATAAGTGATTCACAATGGCTAAAATAAAATAATTTTTTTTTCTCTTATTAATTAATTAACTTCTAAAATATATATATATTAATTAATTTATGATATAACTCTTTTAAAGATATTATTTGTACACCTACATTATGTATTTCTATGCAATTCATTATTCACTATGCATAAGAGAAAATTTATTTTTCAAATCAACATACCTAATAGGCATACTTAAAAATTGGGTAAATTTAAACTCTATATACTAAAATTTCAGGGTATTACAAATTATGATTATTGTTACGTAATTAATGCGTAATTAGTGGCCAATTAAATGGAACCAATCTAATTATCTGACTTATTTCTTTTTTAATTGACTACCAATTCTAAATTAATTGTGTTTTTAATCAAAATAAAAATCACAATCAAAACCTCAATTTCATAACGGTCACTACCATTAATGCCAAAAAAAGGCAAAGAAGATCCATTAGATTTTTTAATTACTAATTAAAACCGATTATATACCCAAGTTTAATTACCTATTACAAAATTAATAATAGTTAAAATAGTAATCACACATAAAAAATTAATAACAATAGACATTCTAAATTAGCAATTACAATTCTAAAATACAATTAATAATACCTATTCAGTTAGTTGTTACAAATTTCACCTAATATTGTGTTGATTAATTAACTCCTCCGTTACAAATAGAGTGTAATGTAGGCTTTTTTTTGTGCTTTTTAGGTATATCTTTCTCTTCTTTTTTTAATGTTGGCATGTATTATTTTTAGTTCTTCTCTTTTTGTAGTCGAACCTCGCTCTGATTACATTACGTTTAATTTGAGTAAGTTTAATGTTTTTATTTTGTTTTGTTGGAATTAGTAATAGGTAAAAAAGGTTTGAAATTTCAGTATCGTGATAATATTGTGTGGTAAGTAGACTGGATCATTTGTACATATTTTGCTCTATTTTAATAAGTAATTACATAAATTTAGTTCAATCACTTTTTTATCCTATCTAAGACATTATTTTATTGAATTTTCACTTTTTATTTTTTAATGATCGAAAATATACTACAAATTTTAAGTCAGTGGATCATGTTATTTAGGATAATAATGTAACCAAGGATTATTGTTATTGATTGAGCAGGATTTTCATGAAAGCAGAATTGAGTGGTTATCTTTTTTCAGATATATATGACAAGTCGGAAGAATCTCTCCTCCGATCAATAATTAAATTTTAATTGTTGTGAAAAGAACCATGAAAAATTATGTTAGATCACAAATTTCTCATTTTTCTTTGCTAAAACGCCAGCCTAAACAAGAATATATATATATATATATATAACAATAGCAATATAATTTTTATTTTAATCATTTTTATTTATATTCAATAGGGTTATTCGGTGAGAGATTGTTATCTTTTGATGTTCCTTATTTGATTTTCTATTTCCCTAACAAAGTAAGTGATGCATTATAAGGTACAATTTTAAATAATAATTCCAAAGATCTAATTTATCTCGGTCTTTGTTAGTTCCATTTTTTTACAAGAAAAAAGAAGAAAAAGAAGAAGAACAAACAAACAGAAGAATTTCTTTGATTAGAATGAAGATGTCATTTGTCGATATAGATAAAAATATTACATTTGGAAGTTATGTAGTGACATAATGAACAATTGTGGTTACATATAGTCGCTTTTGAAAATTTAGTATGAAGTTATAAATTAATTGGTTTTCTTTTGATGAAATTGTTTGGTTAAAAATTAAAAAACTAATTTTCTTTTCTAAAACAAAAGTAAAAAATTAATGTATATAGTTTTCACTTTAGGATTGCTTATTTTAACATAATTTTAACACAATCCCCATGTGAGACCTACATAGAGATGATCTGATTTTTTGAAGATAATCTTATCACCATTTAGATCATCCTTAATGGAAAATACTTTTAAAATATCAAACTCAATATAATATTAGTTTAAACTTATTAATAAAATGAACGGCTTATAAATCTATTGTATACTCAATGTACAAATCAATTAATATCACTATTACTATATCTAGTAATAACATCCATTACTAAAGTAATGAAAACAATACTAATATTAGATGTTATGATTGGTTGTGATTTTATCACTCAATAATATTTATACCGCAATCGCACGGTTGTCTATTGAGACAACGACAAGTACGAGTCGATCAACAAGGATTAAGGAGCAAGTAAAATTAATTTAATTAAGGATTAAAATTGTTTTAGATTTTTGATTGATTTATAAAAGTAAAATAACTAAATAAAAACTTCACAAATTTGAGAGAAACTAGGGTATTCAAATTCACCGTAATAAATAATAAATTAACTAAATCCATTCCATTAAATTTTCCAAACTTGAATTAACAAAAGACTTTATTTATTAATTCAGATGATAGAAATATTAAGCCCAAAATAAGATTCGAAATTTTTAATCTTTATCTAATAATTAGACCTACAATATTTATTAATCTCTATGATAAGCAAAAACCATCAAGGGTGTTAATCCAAGTATGATCTATCAAATCCAACGGTGACAAAAAAAGATTGAAGAACACAAGTAGAAGATAAAGAAAGATTAAGCACTTTAACACAAAATAGACATGAAATATATTCAAATTAACTTACAACAAATTAGGCTTCGTCTCCACTGTAATACCTCAAGAAATTCCATAGTATGAATTTTACACTTGCCTAACATATTTAAGATGGTATTATACCTATTTGGGTTTGTATTGATTTGAGAAATAAATTTCATATATGCATGGTAATTGCATGGAAAGCATTAAGAGAGTTATCTCTAAAAAAAATAATTAATTAATTAAAATAAAAAATAATAATATTTTAATAAAAAATTATTTTTTATATTAAAAAATCAAATATTAAAATAATAATAATAAAAAAAAAATCTAAAATTTTTCCTATATAAACCCCCATTATTTTCTTCTTCAAAACTCAAAATCTCCTCTTTTATTTTATGTTTACACCCCTCTTACAGCTCTAATTACTCTCCCTAATATATATATTTTCTTTACTTCCCATAACATACCTCTTCATCTACATCCTCTCTCATTAAATCTATAATAGTTACTAGTATTATCATCAAAATCATTAAGAAATCAATTATTTACAACATCGATCATCACATCCGGAAGTAATAAATCAAGTAGGTGATAAGATTTTACCATCAAATTGAGGTAGGTGGGATCCCTACTATAAACAAAATCTAATTTTAAGTTTTTGTTATGAAATTGAATATGAAATGTATTTATCTTGCATGGTTACATTTATTTATTTAATGTAAGGATTAAGTTTTTATTCATAAGAAAAATGAATTAAAAGAAGTTTAATAATAACTTGTTATCTAGATTAAAAATAAATCTAGATGGTATCGGTAATGGGAGACCCCCATAACACCTGCAGGTACCGTTGAGTTCCGACTTGAGGAGACGGTGGACACCGATGTAATGGATTAAAATAATTAATTAATGGTTAATTATTGAAAGATTTTAAAAAAATTTCTTTTTATGCATTAATATGGTAATTTCTGCATATTTCAAATCTAGTATTTTTGGATAGTTTGCACCTACTGAGTTTTACTCACCCAATATTTTCCCTCCTACAGATCAAGTTGAGGGCGAAAGATTTTAGGAGGTGCAGTTCAAAGAGATAGCTTGGATCTCTTGAGTTAGTATGTTTTATATATTGTAATTGAAGAATAATTACTACTATATCACTTGGGATTATGGGTTGTTTATGAGAATTATGATATGTATTATTATATTATCTATTTTTATGTTGAATTTAGAGCAAAACAAATGTTGTATTAATTTTCAATTAATTTTCATGTCTTTAAATTGAAGTAATTATGTTTTACATAATATTGTATAAATTTCGTATTTGTTACTGTCAGTTTTAGAAAAGTACATTTTTGAGTATGTTTCACTCAAAATTGACCAAGGCCTATTTCTGAAACAAATGAAGATTTCAATTTTTTCTTTTCAAAATGGTATTATACATGTATTTCGGATGTCTCGTTTGGAAGTAATTTCAGTTTAAAATTTATGATTTTTGGATATTTTAAGAAATTTGAAGTT
The DNA here is from genome assembly GCA_002174775.1 of Macleaya cordata. Taxonomy (NCBI): domain Eukaryota; kingdom Viridiplantae; phylum Streptophyta; class Magnoliopsida; order Ranunculales; family Papaveraceae; genus Macleaya; species Macleaya cordata. The sequence continues at coordinate 6,525 of MVGT01000618.1, read as the reverse complement.
ATTTTTCTGAGATTGTGTATAAATCTGTTAGTAAACTTGAGACCCAGTTTTGAGTATCTTATGCTCCGAAATAGGCTCGATCTATTTCTACTAAAGTTGTATAAATTTAAATCTATTTTTCAGAATGGTTTTATTTATACAATTCGGATTTACGGTTAAGAAATTATGACCATTTTACTGAAGTACGTGCAATTAAGTACGAGAAATATTTTCAACAGTTTTTATTTTTGTTTTTAAATTTACTTTGACTACTAAATTGTAATTAATGTTGACAAAAATTGACTGGTTTATCTTTCAAAAGGAGAAAGTAAGCGATTTTATTTATTGTTTTAAATTACACCTCATTTACACTCTTCACACTTTGCCTTCCGGACTTATTGAATCGGGTTGGATTTTAAAGTTCCGAAAATCGGGGTGTGACATCCACTTTAGTGGAGAGTTAGAACAACATTGAAACACACTTTACAAAAATTACTACTCTCCCTTCTCCGATCTGATTTCTGGCAAAGAGGCCTCGCCGGAGTTTTTGGTCTGTTCTCCTCTCCTTGGGAGCTTGCTTATGGAGTATGAATAGGACTTACACGATTGTAGCACATTTGATAGATTTAAATCTTTGGTGAGAGTTTATTCCAATATTCCTATAACAACATAAAAACAATTAAAATGATACAAAAATAAGTACTAATTAATATAAATTAAGGGGTAAATATGTAACAATTATGTGCTTAGCGAATGCAATAAGCCTTTAAACTCCTAGGTTACCTTAGTGGACGAGTTGTAGTCTCGTGAAGGTTTGCAGTAAATGTACCCACAAAATTTAACTTTCAAAGATAAACGCATAATTTTTTGAAAAATAACCATTGCATACATGAGTTGACCATTACAATATCATTGATCTAGCATTTCAAAAGGCACAAGATTTTAAAACATAGCATAACAAGATTCCAACTTTCAAAAATAATTTTGGAGTTCAAATCATTACTCAATAGTTAGAGATTCTCAAAACTTTATGATTGGAGTGCAAGTGAAATATGTACTTAGCAATAATAGTAATCTAATTTTCGAAAGTAGAGTTAACACTGATAATCACTAAGAAATGGTCAAACTAACTAAGAATGATTCAAAGCCAAGCTAGCTGTTCAAGACTATGAGAATATTAAAAGCCAAGTTAGCTGTCAAAGAGGAGAGAGAATATTATCTTTAACTGAATTTGCTGACTAGGATGGGAAGAGATCCTCTTAGTGACCCTCTAAAATAAGAGGATGGACTAGAAGATGGCTTCCGATCTTCATGCCACATCATTTTCACATTAGATGAACACATTAAATTAGAGACAGTTTTAAGAATAAATTGGATGTGCTTCCTACGTGGCATACCACTTTTGAGCAGACCATACTTGCATTAGAGAGGCTCTTATATACAAGGATAAATGTTATAAACTATTATTTTATTATATGTCGTTCATGTAGTTATTTCTCTTTCTATTTCAAATTACTAATAATAATTAATATGACAATATTACAAATTATACTAATTAAATTATATTTATTAGCATAATTTTTTAAAAACGATTGCCCGTACATTGTACGGGCTTTAAGACTTGTAATATACTATAGGAGAAACCTTAGGTTAACACAACCTTCTCTTTTAGGCGTGGGTTAAAAAAGCCTACATTATAAACATATGTCCCAATATATATAAAAAAAGAAGATATTTCCACACTAAATAAAAGAAGTTTTTAAAAAATAAAATACTTAAAAAAGTTTCTAAAAATTAATAAAATTAAAAATAATTTTTTTATAAAAAGTGCCCATTCATTGAACGAGCCATACAAGATGATTGGTCGTGATTTTATCACTCAATAATATTTATACCGCAATCACACTGTTGTCTATTGAGACAACGACAAGTACGGGCCGATCCACAGGGATTAAGGAACACGTAAAATTAATTTAATTAAGGGTTGAAATAAATTAAAAATTTTTGATAATTTAGAACAAGTAAATTAACTAAATAAAAACTTCATAGATTTAGAGAAACTAGGGTATTTTAATCCACCATAACAAATGATAAATTAACTAAATCTATTCCATTAAATTGTCCAAACTCGAATTAACAAAAGACTTTATTTATTAATTCGGATGATAAAAATATTAAGCACAAAATAAAATTCGAAATTTTGAATCTTTATCTAATAATTAGTTCAACAATATTTATTAATCTCTATGATAAGCATAAATCATCAAGGGTGTCAATCCAAGCATGATCTATCAAATCCAACGGTGAAAAATAAAGATTGAAGAACACAAGTAGAAGATAAAAAAAGACTAAGCACTTTAACACAAAATAGACATGAAATAGATTCAAATTAACTTACAATAAATTAGGCTTCATCTCAACCCTAGTGGAGAGTTAGAACAATATTGAAACACACTTTACATAAATCACACTCGCCATTCTCCGATCAGTTTCCGTCCATAGGCTAAGAGGCCTCCTTCCCCCTCCGTCTCTGATCTCCCTTCTCCTTTTTAAGAGCTTACTCCTCCCCACGCATGCACCTGCTGAGACCATGTAAAGCATAAGGAACATCACGTAGTGGGTGGTCTTCTTTTAAGTTTCTTTTTATTATTGTATGTGTATTTTATTATCCAACAACAAACACAAAACCTATTATATCCTTTTTTTTATATTAATCCTTGCCTCTTTTAAGGTGTAGCCATTTTTTAATAGATTCCAATTCTCCACCGTGAAACAAAAAATGTAGAACTTTGGTTTATATCCAATGTAGCAGGTGCA
>MVGT01000614.1:86152-120410 GCA_002174775.1 Macleaya cordata | reverse complement strand
GTGTTTCCGTGTTTTCTTCTCCTGCCATCAATTTCTTCTTCTCTTGTCGTAGTTTTCTCTCCGAAATTAAAGGTGCTACTAGTTCTCCACCTAAAACCTTGATTTGATTGCGAGTTGAGACCATACACCACAAGGAACTACAGAAATCTAAGGCTCTGATACCACTTGATCAAAGGTTTCTAGTAGAAGAACATTCAATCAAGAACAAATAATAGAATTAAGAAGAAGACAATGCTGCTGAAGATAGTTTACCTCTCTAAGATTCTCAATATTCTTTAAAGAATTAACCAGAAAAGAAAAAACAATGGTAACTCTTACACAACCCGTAGGTTTATACCCTTCAAAAGAAATCAATAAAAAGAACTCCCCCTACACAAAGGGATTAACTCCTACTTATAGAAAAGAGTACTTGGCTGTTTCTAATTAGTAACCTTCTTGGACACCAAGTCTTCTCCCAGCAGTTTTTTATTTCACAATAGAAAACATCCACCTTGCTAGACAAGTAGACTTCTAAAATAGAAAGTTAAGTATATACTATTATATTAGTAATTACTAAAAGTTGCTTCTTATATATATATATGAGAAACTTACTAAACCAGCCATCTACTATTATATTAGTAATTACTAAAAGTTGATTCTCATATATATATGAGAAACTTACTAAACCAGCCATATGAGAAACTTACTAAACCAGCCATCTACTATTAATGGGTGATCCACCTAGATCATAGAGCTTTGTAGACGACTGAACAGATGAGTTCTTTAGTGCAGTTATAGATCACTGACTCAATTGCTGATGTGATTGCTTCTACTCTTAGAGGGTCTCTGTCACCATGAATTACAACGATTCTTTCGGTGTGAAAGAATTTTACCTTTTGGTGCAAGGTAGACGCAACTACTTTTGATTGGTGGAGCCACGGTCTCCCAAGAAGTAGATTAAAGTTGGCTTTGATATCCATTATAAGGAATTGCACTCCTGTGTGGACCCAACCTATGAGTATCATTATAGTGTATTGGCCTGTGACGTCCTTTTGGCAGTTGTAGAATCCCTTGACTGATCTGACAGTCTCTTCTCCGATTGCCATTTCTTCTTCCGTTAAGCCCATGATCTTCGCAGTTTTGGGCGTACAAATGTTCATGCCTGCACCATTGTCAATTAGTACTTTGGAATTAGCAAATGACCCCACCCAATTGTGATGTATAGTGGAAAGTTATGTTGGCTTTCTTCATTAGGTAATAAATCTTCATCTGAGAAGAAGATAAAGTTTTCTTTCCTACCAGGAGGTATTGCATTGACGAGTTCTACCGGAGTAATCCCCGTTGCCACGTTCATTGAGTTGAGAGCTTTCATGAGTGCTTCTCTGTGACCGGTTGATGCTTCCAGTAATCTCTAGATGGATACGTTGGCTTTCGTCTTTTGCAACTGATTCATGACGAGTTGGTACTCTTGCATAAGTGATTCTATCACAATTATGGTACTCTTGCAATAATAATTTAAGTATTTTTTATTTATTTTGTAGGTATTTGTTGAATGGGACCTAGATCCAATGGTGTACAAAGAAAGAAGGGTTTTTAATTTTGCTCTGGTACATCATATATCATCAAAAGTAATATACAACAAAAACAAATAAAAAGATTCCTTTTAAATAAAATTTATTAAATACAAAACAAATAAAAAAATAAAAAAAAAACCCCATACCCCACGTCTCCCTTTCTTCCCCCTTTTCCTTTTCTTTTCTTCTTATTTTCTTTTCTTTCTCTCCCATTCTCTTATCTCTCACACGTCTCCCTTTCTCCACCCACCCTTTTTCTTTTCTTTTCTTTTTCTTTCTTTTCTTTTCCTTTCTTCCATTCCCCCCTTAACTCACGGTTCCCACTTTCTTTTCTTTTCTTTATTTTTATTTTATTTTATCTAATCTCTACCACTAATAGATCCATCTTCTTCTTCTTGCCATTTTCATTTTTTCTCCCTCTCACAACCGACTCCACCTTCCTCTTCGAATTCTTGTCTCCATCTCTATCTCTCCTAATATCTAATCTTGCTCTAACCTCTCTCAATCACTCCCACTATACAATCTCTCTCTTTTCTCTTTCTCATCTCAATCTTTCTTTCTCAAATTTCTCTCCAATTTCTTAGATAAAATTTTATGAAACCCTCATCCTCAAATCTAAACTATTTCAATTAGGGTTCATCATTGCAAGGAATTAATGGACTTGGTGGATCTATCTTTGATGGCAGACAAGGAGATAGTGGGATGGCTTGAATTAATGGTGAGATTGCAATTTTTTTATGTTAATTTGAGCTGTAAAGTGTGGATGAAATGTGTATATAAAGGGGAGGAATTGTGAGGTTGAAAATCAGACCTAATTGGGGTACGAAATTGTAGTTTTGAGTTGTGTAGTAATTTTTTTTATATTTTTGGTGATATTTTTAGTGTGTGATTGAAGAACTAAAATTGAAGGAATAAGAGATCAGTTCAACAATATGGGTTTCATCCTCATCTTTATTAGTTTCTCTTATTTTGTGAATCTATTACAGAGCATTTTCTTCTAAATCTCAGCTTTGGCTGAGATGAAGCCCTTAGTTTAATTAGAATTTTTCTGGTTTAATTAAATTGTTCTCAATGTATTATTATTGTTGAAGCATGATTTTAATTTCTGATTTTTAACAGATTACTTTCACCATGTATGTCAAGCATCCACGGTAGCTAGATGATTTTTCTGTTATTTTTCAAGCCTTTGATAACTGATTTAGTTTAATCTGTGACTGGTTGTGCCCTAAAAAGAAAACCAATGCTAGGGATTAACATATTTGCTGAAATTAAATCATCCATTTGAGATAATTAATTTTTCATGATCATATCTTTGAGAAAGCAAGAAATTTTCATCTCTAGTGCTACTCTTATAGAAAAGAAAACAATTTGTTGAACCAAGGATTTCTACAAAAACTAGGTGGTTGATTCAAATGCCCTAGTGTTTTCTTAAATTTGTTTTCAAAAACTTTAATTTTGCATTGTGTTTAATTTTATTTCAAGCTCCAATCAACAAAAATATTTTTCATTGAATTAGTATTAGTGAACCATTTAATTTTAATTTTACCTTAAAAGCAATTCTCTGTGGGATCGACTCGTTTGCCACAGCTATATTCATCGAGTAGTCGTGCGCTTGCGATTAAAGCAAGGTTAAAATTAACTAATTAATTTTTGTTAGTTCGAAACCACAACAATTTTTTTGCGTCGTTGCCGCAGAATTGCAAACGGTTTCATTGATTTGTTTGGTGTAACTTTACTAATTCATAGATCTAGGATTTGTTTATATTTGTTTATATTTTTATTTTTTTAGAAATCGATTTTTTTTATTTTTGTTTGTGTTGTTTGCAGGTTTTAGAGAAATTACTAAAGTGGATAAGAAGCAAGAAAAGAAGAAAAATCAGATTTGTCCAGTTTCTTCTTGGTTGTATACCGGAGGTAAGTTTCTCTAAACACCGTATCGGCACGCATTTTCGATATGCTCTTGTTTGTTATTTTTATTTTTAGGTCCATATTATTCTTGAAAATTATTTTAGTGGGTGGATAATTTATCTGTTAACAATTACGAGCTACCCACTCGTTAGGTTAACCACTAACTTTGGACATAGAAGGTACCCAAGCCGTGTTTGTGGGATTTCATCACCCAAAACACAATTTCACTACTAAAATCAATTAAAAAGATAATTTAGGACAGGTAGACTCTCGTAGGAAAAGTTCTCTAAGATTGTGATAAGTCTAGTCAAAGTGACGATATTCCCATATCCGAACTGGCAAAGGATGAACTAATTTTAAAGAGAGCTAGGAGCACCATTTTTATTTTTCTTTTCTATTAAAAAGTGGTAAGCTTAGATCAGCGTGTTTAGGTTTGATTGTTTACATATTGCCTTTGTGTGCATCATTTTTTTTAGGATTCGTTAGAGCATATAGATTAGGTTTTGTAAAAAATTCTAGTTTAGGAATTTAAAACATGATTTTAACATGTGATGTCCTCTAGGCTATTAGCTTAACCTTTCGTGATCATAATAATCGTCTAGTTAGGATTGATCAGTTGGATTTAGTTGATATTCCCATCTCAGTTGTTGATACATCTTCCCAAATTGAAGGAATGGGAGATGTTTTGAACCAGCCTCGTACTCTCAGGGATTACATGTATCCTACGAGAGCAAGCCAGCCTTCTTAAATTGTTTTGTCTGTAGCTGTGGGGCAATTTGAGCTTCAAGCAAGCATTATAAACATGCTTCCTATTTTTCGAGGGGTTGATGCTGAAAACCCTTATCATCATGTGAGAGAATTTGAAGAGATTTGTGGGACAATGAAATTTAACCAAATGTTCGAAGAATCTCTAAAGTTGCGTTTGTTTCCTTTCTCTTTGAAGGAAAAAGCGAAATCTTGGTTGTACGCTCTTCAGCCACAATCAATTATGACTTGAGATGTACTCACTAAAGAATTCTTTAAAAAAATCTTTCCCAATCATAAAACAGCCACCATCCGTCAAAGTCTCAACAGTTATGTCCAATTAGATGGAGAGACATTGTACAAGTACTTAGAGAGGTTTAATGACCTATTGCTCCAATGTCCAGATCATAGTTTTGAAAAATGGAGACTAGAACCATGGTAGAGTCAATGTGCAGTGGTGAGTTTACCTATAAAAGTCCTGATGATGCATGGAATTTTCTAGTAGAAGTTGCAAAGAAAATCGAGCAATGGGAAACAATTAGAGAACCTAGAAAATCCACAATCAACAGGGGTGGTATTCATAAGATAAGTGCTGATATTGAGAGTGAAGCAAGAATGACATCTTTAATTAGGAGACTAGAAGCTTTCGAAATGAGCAAAGAAGGAAAATCTCATACATCTAAGACATATTTCCAAATTGAAGCTCCTATTTGTGTCTTATGTGATAGCTCTAAACATTTGGTTGAGAGTTGTCCTGAGTTGCTTAACATTAAGGAGTATAGAGTAGAACAAGCCAATGATCTCTATCAAAAGCAAGAAAATAACCCCTTTTCACAAACTTACAATCTAGCATGGAGAAACAATCCAAATTTCTCATTGGCTAAAGGTACTACCCAAGGTGGTCCATCTGGAACCCGCCTTGATTTTTGTTCCCTAAGAATCCTCCTGCACAATCATATAATCAATATCCTTCTGATAAGAGGATTTCTACTATTGAGGAAACTTTCAATATGCTGGCACAAAATGTTGTACAACTTTAGCAGACCACTCAACAAAATTTGCAAGCTAACACGCAGTCTCTTGCGAAGTTAGAAATTCAAATCGGTCAACTTGCAACAGCATTGAGTGAGAGAGAAAAGGGAAAATTTCCTAGTTAGCCTCAACAGAATCCCAAGGGTGTGTTTGAAGCTAGCACTTCTAATAATGAACAATCACATGATCAAGTGCATGCTATAACAACCCTTAGGAGTGGAAAAGTAGTTGATAATAAGGTGAGAATGCCTGAAGAGAATGAACTAGTTTCAAACTCACCATCACCATCACCATCACAAGATACACAAACTGCTAAAAAAGAGATTGAGAAAGTCTCTAAATCTAAAGATGCTCCTGTGGTAGCTGATTCCCCACAATCATTTGTGCCTAAAGCACCTTTTCCTCAACGATTAGTCTCACCTAAGAAAGGGACACAATTCAATGAAATAATGGAAATGTTCAAACAAGTTAACATCAACATTCCATTACTTGATGCAATCAAGCAAGTTCCCTCTTATGCAAAGTTTCTTAAGGATCTTTGTACACAAAAGCACAAGCTTAATGTGCAAAAGAGAGCGTTCCTTGTTGAGCAAGTGAGCTCAATCATTCAGAACAAGACCCCACCTAAGTTTAGGGATCCAGGTTGTCCAACCATTTCATGCATTATTGGCGATCATATGATCGATTAAGCTTTAGTAGATCTAGGGGAAAGTGTTAACCTGTTGCCATACTCAGTTTATGTGCAATTAGGTCTTGGCGAGCTGAAACCAACACCAATAACATTGCAGTTAGCTGACAGATCTGTCAAAATTCCTCGTGGTGTTATAGAGGATGTTCTGATCAAGGTTGAAAAATTTTATTTTCCTGTGGACTTTGTGGTCCTAGACACTCAACCTATACAGAACCCGAGTAGTCACATTCCTGTCATTTTAGGACGTCCATTCTTGGCCACATCCAATGCAATCATTAATTGCCGAAATGGAGTAATGAAATTGTCCTTTGGCAACATGACTGTTGAGTTGAATGTCTTCAATGGTAGTCAACAATCTTATGATTTTGATGACCTTAGCATTGTAGAGGTTAACATGATTGATTGTTAGGTCCAAGATTCATAGTCAACTACTCTTTCAGATGATCCATTAGAGTTTTGCCTTTCTCACTTTGGCTTAGATTTTGATAGCTGCATTAATGAAGTCAATGCTTTGCTTGACTCTGCACCATTAATGGACACTACCAAATGGAAAGCTAAAGTGGAGCCACTTTCAATTTTTAACTCTAATTTTGTCCCCTCTTCTGTTGATCCACATAAGCTAGAGCTCAAACTTTTACCTGAAACCCTTAAGTATGCATTTCTAGATTCTTCAAATACTTTACCTGTCATCATCTCTACTGATTTGGATTTAGAGCAGGAAAGCAAGTTGTTAAAAGTGCTTAAGGAACACAAGGAAGCTTTAGGTTGGACAATTGCATATCTAAAAGGTATAAGTCCCACTCTGTGCAGGCACCGAATTAATTTAGAGGAAGATGCAAAAACATCTAGGGAAATGCAAAGGAGACTTAATCCCAACATGAAAGAGGTAGTTCGGGCGGAAGTGCTTAAGTTGTTGGATGCGGGTATTATATATGCCATTTCAGATAGTTTTTGGGTCCGTCCAGTTTAAGTTGTGCCCAAGAAGTCAGGAATCACTGTTGTCTCGAATGAAAATAGCGAGTTAATCCTACCCGAATGACCACTGGGTGGCGTGTCTGTATAGACTACAGAAAATTGAACATGGTCACAAGCAAATATCACTTTCCTCTTCCTTTCATCGATCAGATGCTCGAGAGATTATCTGGACATAGCCATTATTGCTTCTTAGATGGTTATTCTGGTTATAATCAGATCCTTATTGCTCCTGAGGATCAAGAGAAAACCACTTTTACCTGTCCATTCGAAACTTTTGCTTATCGTCGAATGCCTTTTGGGTTGTATAATGCACCCGCTAGTTTTTGAGAGGTTTCTTAAAGTCTTTATGGATGACTTTTCAGTTTTTGGGTCGTCTTTTGATGAATGTTTACATCACCTTACATTTGTGTTGGTTCGATGTAAAGAAAAGAGTTTGGTGCTAAATTGGGAAAAGTGTCACTTCATAGTTCGTTCAGGTATTGTGCTAGGACATATCATTTCGGAAAAGGGTATAGAAGTAGATAAGGCTAAAGTTGACCTCATAAAAAGCCTTCATGTTCCAAAAACTGTGAAAGAAATTAGGTCATTCTTAGGCCATGCAGGATTTTATCGTCACCTCATTAAAAACTTTAGTAAGATTTCTAGACCGCTTTACAGTCTACTTGCAAAAGAAACTACATTTTGTATTTGATGATGCTTGTGTTGAAGCTTTTGAGAAGCTCAAAACTCTACTTATTTCAGCCCCTATTGTCCGACGACCAGATTAGAGTGTTCCTTTCGAAATCATGTGTGATGCCTCTGATTACGCAATTGGTGCTGTTTTGGGACAGCGTATTGATAAACTCCCCTATCTGATATACTATGCTAGTAAGACTCTCAATGACTCATAACTCCATTATTCCACCACTGATAAAGAGTTGCTAGATGTTGTTTTTGCATTAGACAAGTTTAGATCTTACTTGATAGGTTCTAAGGTCATAGTATACTCGGACCATGCTGTATTGAAGTATCTTCTTTCTAAGAAAGATGCTAAACCTCGTTTAATCCGATAGATACTATTGCTACAGGAATTTGATCTTGAGATTCGGGACAAAAAAGGTTCCAAGAATGTTGTACCTGATCAATTGTCTAGGATAGTTGATGAGTCTACTGATGAGTCTTTGCCCATTAGCGTGTCATTCCCTGATGAGCAGTTAATGCATGTTGCTGAGTTACCTTGGTTTTCTGACATAGTGAACTATCTTGTTACTGGTCAAATGCCTTTGCATTGGTTTAAGCAAGACCGTTCCAAATTCTTAGCTGAGGTAAGACATTTCTTTTGGGATGATCCATACTTGTTCAAGTATTGTGCTGACCAAATTATTAGGAAATGTGTCCCTGAAAGTGAACAGAAAAATATCATCTCCTTTTGTCATGATCATGTATGTGGGGGTCATTTTAGTGCAAAGAAGACAGCTGCAAAAGTCTTGCAGTGTGGTTTCTATTGGCCATCATTATTTAAAGACACCCATGCATACTGTGTTACCTGTGAGCGTTGGCAGAAGTTAGGGAGTATTTCCCGTAAAAATTTGATGCCACTACAACCTATTCTGATCATAAAGCTATTTGATGTATGGGGCATTGATTTCATGGGTCCATTCCCTAATTATTTTGGCAATTTGTACATTCTTGTTGCTGTCGATTATGTGTCAAAGTGGGTAGAGGCAGATGCGTGTAAAACAAATGACCACGAGGTGGTGAATTGAATTTTTGAAAGAAAATATATTTTCACGTTTCGGCATGCCTCGAGCTATTATTAGCGATGGAGGAAAGCATTTTTGTAATAGGCCATTTAAGCATTTAATGAAGAAATATGGTATTACTCATAAAGTTGCTACTCCATATCACCCACAGACTAGTGGTCAAGTTGAGGTTTCCAATAAAGCAATCAAGATCATTCTTGAGAAAATGGTTAACCCCACCAGGAAAGATTGGTCTTTAAGACTAACTGATGCTTTATGGGCTTACCGTACTGCTTTTAAAACTCCCATTGGAATGTCTCCTTACCGACTTGTGTATGACAAGGCATGTCACTTACCTGCTGAATTAGAGCATAGTGCATATTAAGCTATCAAGCAATTCAATTTTGCTCTGGACAAGGCAGGTGCTCACAGAAAGCTTCAACTGAATGAGTTAGAAGAAATCAGGAATGATGCATATGAAAGTGCTAAAAAGTATCAGAACAAAATGAAGGGGTTTCATGATAAAAATATTCTGAGAAAATCATTTTCACCAGGTCAAAAGGTTTTTTGTACAATTCTCGTTTGCATCTATTCCTAGGAAAACTGCGTTCCCGTTAGACAGGTCCTTTCTTTGTCTGAACTGTGTATCCTCGTGGAGCTGTAAAACTTGAAGATTCTAAAAATGATAATTTATTTAAAGTTAATGGTCAAAGATTGAAGCCATTTTTAGAGATGATTTTTTCGAAAGTAGAGGAAACACTCCTGAAGAATCCTGTTTTTCAAGATTGACCTCTCTTGGTCATTTATACAATATCTGTAGTTGTTGGATTTTGTATTTTCTTTTGTTTGTTTTGTTGAGTCAGTTTGAGTTATTTTATTTTCTTTTCACTTTGTGCTAATCTAATGTTTCTTCTTATAATATTTGTTATTTTGGATTCTAGCAATCAGAGTTTTCAGTCTTAACCATATCAATATCTGGTAATCTCTTTCCTTATCTCTACTTTTCATTTTCTCATATTATGTTATCATTGTATCCATCTTTTGAAACATTGAGGACAATGTTTAGTTTAGGTTTGGGGGTGGGACCAGATATATGTCATTTTGTCATATTTGAATAAAACTCAGTCTTTCAAAAAAAAAATTAAATAATTAAAAATTAAAAAAATAAAAAAAAAGTGAAGAATTTGAAAAATTTTAAGCGCGTTGACCTTGATTTGTGATTACTGTTATCTACAGTACCTTGGGATATCTAAGTCTAAATGATAAGGCACTTGTTTCTTGAGATATGCTAGCTTAATTTCCAGCAAGAATATGTTTTTCATGTGAGTTTGTGTTATTACTCAACTGTTAGAGATTTCTTGAGCATGTGATGTATGGAACAACTTTCACTCTTGCACCATCTGACTTGCATTTCTAGAGTCTAAGTTCGACATTGTGAAAGGTCCATGTTTTATGTTTGTCGAATTTCGTGTCAAAAATTAACTCAAGATGATCTCTTGTAATTCTGAGTTAGAGTCTAGTGAGTCTCGGTTCACTTCGGTTGAAAGAGAAGAAATTTATAGATTTTTTCTTTTCAAAAAGATATTATACCATATATTTCGGATTTCTAATTAGAGAGTAATTGCTCTTCAAAGTTACTAATTTCTGATTATTATTAAAAACCTGATATTATTTTCTAAAATTCGTATACACATTTGTATTAGTACTTCAGATGCATTTTTGGGCCTTTTATGATCAGAATTGACTTCGGGTTATTTCTGAAGAAGATATAGACCTTTAAATCTAGTTTTCAAAATGATCTCATTTGTGTTATTTTGAATTATGGTTAGATAGTTATGAATAATTTTCTTAACTATGTGCTATTAACACCAAAGATTATTTTCAAACATTTGGTTTCCATCTTTCTTTGACTTGACCGACTTCGACGAGTTAAGGGGCGTTGACCTAAACAGTAATTTTACTTGACCATAATATAAGTTGACCTTGACTAGTTGACTTGGACCTGACCTTAAAGTAACCAATAGTGACTAAAGTAGATCATTATTTAAATGTTTTAAATTCATTGTCTTTCAAAAGTAAAGCAAATGAGTTTTATTTATTACTTAAACTTACACTTCTATTACATTAATTACGCCTTAATTTTTGGACTCGGCGAATCGGGTTAGATTTGGAGTACCAAAAATCGGGGTGTAACAGCTTGGTATCAGAGCACAAGTTCCTGATTTCTTGGGCTTGTGAGTTTTAAAATTTCATTTCAAATTTTTTGTTTCATGACAAAGTTGTTTTTGTTTTGTTTTCTCGCGTACTTAAATTGTATGCAAATTCTTTTCTTTTCCTTCCTTGTTTATAGGATAGAGTAAGAGTGTGTTCAACTTAGAACTAAAATAAGTAGGATAAACCCTATGTTATTTGGAGTGGGATAGTAACTAAAAATCTTATTATAAAACAGTTGATTGTATATAGTTACTGTTTGTTCCCATAGCTGTGGCGTATGGAGTTAGTTGATCTATGCAATTAACATGATCGTAGAATACTTCTATGACATGGTGATAAAAGAAGATAATATATATATCATTTAAATTTATTTTCATTGAAGTGGTAGAGATTAGGTGATAATAAACCTATTTTCATCAAATCTTGGCCCTACACTTCATCTTTACCCTTAATATCCATCATCATCTACACTACACACCTCACCTAATCCCAGTAATCTTATTCCAACATCATCAAATCTCACTCATGATGGGAAGAACTCAAATTAATTAAGCTTTCTTTCCATTTTGAGTTTAGTTTAAAGAGAGAGAGAGAGTTAGTAGTAAATCACTTTACTTTTCAAAAGTGTATTAGCTGTCTTTTAGACGGCGCCACGTAGGCGTCGTGAGGGCGCCATGTAGGCGTCACGAGAATAATACCACCATGGACGCTTTTGCCTATAGAGGCGAAATATCATGTAAAGGGCTTCACTTCATTCTAAGAATGGGGGAGGGTGGGGGTCAAACGAGATGAAAAGGATTGGAGGGCAAGAGAAAAAGGGACACCTGGGGAGGGCGCTAGAGCGCCATCACCCGGAGGAAGGGCGCCACTACAGCAAGACGCCCTCCCCCAGGGCGCCCCGCCAGGACAGTCTTCACGAGAGAGAGACGTCAGGGGAGAGTCTGAGCGATACCGTTAGGGTATCTCCCCTACCAATCATGAGGATCCCTGACAGGGAAACCACCTTAATACCTGATGAAGTGGTCCACTGGCCACGTGTCAAAAATATCCTCAAACCTCGCCTTTTTCCTAGAAGAGGAAGGGACAGAAAGCGGTCAAAAAGGGAAAGGACCCCAAGATAGTAAGGCTATAAATACCCGCAAAGGGGTAGGCCTCAAAGGGGGGGCAGAAAAACATACTACTAGACTCTCTCTCTCTCTCTAAGAATATTCGTTCTTCTTCTTCTTCTTCGTTCACTCCACCTTTCATCTTGCAAGACCTCTCTCTGAAAGAAGTGACAGTCCTTCAAGAATCACTGAATTCATCAGTTCGATTCGAGGTGACCTTCATCAAGCCCGGACACATCACCGCACACAGTCTTTCATCAACACATTTTTGGCGACTCCACTGATAGGTAACCCAGGGCTGTTACAGCTTTCTGAATTACTCAACCTACACACCCTTCAACGGAAGAAGAACGGTAATTCCAACAAGAACAACCCTTCAACCACGCATCTGCCGACAGAATTAGCCTGAATCATACTCCCCTCACGTCTCCGATGATGCAACCAGGAACTTCCTCTGCATAACCCGAAGCAACCACTAGCGGCACCATTGCAGGAATTCTAGCAGCGATTGAACGCTCCTAGCAGGATAATGCAAAAACCACCGCCGAACTAGCGGCACGCATGAGGTTCATTGCCAACCAACTCCATTCTCTCACACCAGAATCCAACCATTCCCCCAATTCCCCTGAATTTCCAGAACACATAACCCCTCATCACCCAACCCAAAAGGCCTGTGCTACGTCAGTCGCATCAGACGTAGGACAATTAGACCAACCAGTAGGTCATGTTAACAACCAACCAACGTCACTACCCATGCTCACACAACAGCCACCAGCTACCCCACCCAAATATCCATCTCCCTCAAGCGCTATGTCCATGATACCACGACCTCTAGAGCCTGCGCCTAAGCCCACTTTGTCTCATGAGGGCGTAGAAAGGATGATCCAGTCTCATATGTGTGGGATACCATCGCTGAACTTTCGAGTACGACCCCCGTACCTCGTTGAACTTCTACAACGCCCCTGGCTGCAAAACTACATCCCACCGACTTTTGCACTCTTCAGTGGTGACGAAAGCACACAGGAGCATCTCTACAGATTCTAAGAATCCATGGGAGTGTACCAATAACATTTTGTATAAGGAAAAACGCACTTACAAAAGCGAGAGTGGCGCCACGCTTGCTACCCGCAATGGGCACCTGAGGGCTGGGAGAACGAGAAGGATGCCGAGGGACCCCACGTCTTACAGGCTCCTTCGGTACGACGATGGCAGGCTTCTTCTTGATCTCCCTCAACCGCTCGTAGAGAGTGAGGTCAGCAGAGTCCAAAAGAGGCTGCTCAACGGAAGGAGCGCCTCGAAACTCACGAAAATGCTCTAACTGTTGAAACCAAAATTCCTGGGCAGACTTGCTGACAAATGGAACATGATCTTGGGGCGGATTAAATAGTTTGAACTTGCCACCCCTAAGATTACCACGGCGATCAATTTCTGAGTAAGTAAAAAGAGACTAGCACTTCCTCCAGCCCATAGGAGGAGGGGGTCTTGAACCCACGCCTTGATCAAAGCCCGTTTGGTACGCAAAATGATCCACGCAATACGGTACAACCTCCTGGACGCCGTTGGCAAAAGACGGTAAAAAACTCGGAGTTACACTTAAGCCGAATTCGTAGGCGGATTGGTCTACCCCCTCTCCGAAGTTAAAGAAAACGGCCCTCCCACTCGGAGGCCCACAAGAGATGATCTACTCCCTCCGGAACTTCCATGTAGGGGCGGAAGACAAAACACGTTGTTGGTCAAGGAATTTGAGCAAAGGCTTGCCACTTGGCTTCACATCCCTCCAAGAATATGCACGGGAATAATGAGCTGAGTACTCTGCGTCATACACAAGGCCATCTGGATGCAGCTCATGTGCGGGAATGGGCTCAGCGAGTGATTTGGGCACAGGACGGTAGGCCGCCAGGTGCTCCCAGGCCCACATCTGCAAGAAATTCAGGTCAACGCAAGTGTCCACCACGAACTGACCGTTAGCAGAGCGAACATCTTTAACAAGCTGATCAAGGCGCCTGTATTGGGTGCCTAAGAATAGAGGACCCAAGGCAATCTTCTCCCCCTAGGCCAACTTGATGGCTATCGGGAAAAGATGTTCCTTCACCTTATTGAACGGGGCGCCCTCAAAAAGCTCCTGAGACAGCCAAAAAGCCAGAAAAGCAGGAAAAATTGTGGTGGCATTATGTCCATCCTGAGAAGCGCCTCCTCCAAGGCCCCAGTAACGTATCCAGTCGGCGAGGGTCGTCCGGTGCATGTCGGGCGCCGTGGGTTGCTTACTTCTTCTAGAAGCCTTGAAACTACCCCGAAGCACTGATTAAATCTGTTTCTTAGCGTCGGACAATCGGAGATCGCCAAGGGACAACTTTCCGCTGGTAGGAAGTGATAGCAAGAAAGCGACATCGTCCAAACCCAATGAGACCTCGCCCCAGGAGCAAACAAAGGTGTGATTCACCGGGTACCACTGACTTAATAAACCCACTAAACCCCTGAAATCCTTTGTAATCGTCACCGCCTTCGATTGCACCATGGCGACCCGAATGTCAAGTCTCTCCAAGCAGTGAGAAAGGTCTTCATTAGCACAAACATCTTCAACCCATGGTCGGGCGCCCGTGACACCGAAATTCAATAGGACAAGACTCAAAGTCTCCCCTCTCCAAAGGGAAGCGTGGGATTTCCGAGATCTCGAAAGGTGAAGAAGCCACCTCCTCACTGACGACAAAACACTGTTGGTGATCGGGAGGAGGATTGGCGAAGACCACATGTTCGGTAAAATCGAAGAAATGATCCAAATGGGTGAGACGATCCTTCGGGCTCTGTGCGAAACAAGCATCGACTGGATCTACTACGGCAGCACGGGTGCGAGCCATGAAGAAAACAAGAAAGAAGATGGCCGGAGTAAAGAGAGCCTATGTCCCCGGTGAACGCAGGGAGAGCAGAGGAAGAAGAAGCAAAGAAGAGGGAAAGGTTTGAATTTTTTACTGCTCCAGTAAAAAAGGGGGAAAAGTAGTATATATACCCCGAGGAAATTATTGAGATACACAGAAAATGAGTCGGTATCATAAGTAGCACGTTCCCCGAAAAGTAAAATAACGGCTAGATTCAAACCACCCACTACGCGCATTAATGAGAAGTTACGAGACGGTTTGCACGTCGCGAAAATTGAAAATCAAGATTCCCTCATCGTGCGAGGGACTAAGTATATTAGCTGTCTTTTGGACGGCGCAACGTAAGCGCCACGAGGGCACCACGTAGGCTTCATGAGAATAATACCACCATTGACGCTTTTGCCTATTGAGGCGAAATATCACGAAAAGGGCTTCACTTCATTCTAAGAAGGGGGGGGGGTCAAACGAGATGAAAAGGATTGGAGGGCAAGAGAAGAAGGGACACCTGGGGAGGGCGCTAGAGCGCCATCACCCGGAGGAAGGGCGCCACTACAGCAAGACGCCCTCCCCTAGGGCGCCCCCCGACCAGGACAGTCTTCACGAGAGAGAGCCGTCAGGGGAGAGTGTTAGCGATACCGTTAGGGTATTTCCCGTACCGATCATGCAGATCCCTGCCAGGGAAACCACCTTGACACCTGACGAAGTGGTCCACTGGCCACGTGTCAAGAATATCCTCAAACCTCATCCTAGAAGAGGAAGGGATAGAAGGGGGTCAAAAAGGGAAAGGACCCAAAGATAGTAAGGCTATAAATACCCGCAAAGGGGAAGGCCTCAAAGGGGGGGTACAAAAACATACTACTAGACTCTCTCTCTCTCATTAAGAATATTCGTTCTTCTTCTTCTTCTTCGTTCACTCCACCTTTCCTCTTGCAAGACCTCTCTCTGAAAGAAGTGACAGTCCTTCAAGAATCACTGAATTCATCAATTCGATTCGAGGTAACCTTCATCAAACCCGGACAGATCACCGCACACAGTCTTTCATCAACAAAAAAAGAAAACTCTTTTTATTTAACATCCACAAAAAATCATGGCTTGATGGAGGCTTGATCAAAGGAATTTTCTTCACTCTCTCATTGGTGGATCTTAAGCAAAATAAGTAGGTAATCATCACCCCCTTTTTACTTGTTGTAGAGATTCTTTTTTTTAAGTGTTGTATGATGTAGTTTAAAAAGAAAGTGAATAAATGTTGTCATTTCATGAATCTCACTTCATTGGTTTATTTTGATGTACTAATTAGTTACCTTTTTAGAATAAATATAACATTGCTAATGATCTTTATCATTATTTTTCAACATATATGAATCTTTGATTATTAGTTTTGGATAAGTGCTAGTTTGGGTAATGTTAATATATCATGAAATAAAAAGTGGTTTGTTTAGCCTCTTAAATAATATTTCATCATGAAATGATGCCTTGTTTCACATGAAATTCATGTTTAGTGCCAACCATTTAACCATTGTATCTAGCATTTGGGTGTATGGGGTTGATTTTCAAGTCACTACACCATAAAAAGAGAAAAAAACGTGCTAAAATCTTTTCATACAAGCATGAAATGGAAAATATAAAACTGTAATCTTGTAGATCATGATAAAATACACAAAATAGGCTCAAGGTGACTTAAAAAAGCTATGAAATGAAGAAGTTATGATAGTTTGAACATATACCTTAAATGTGTTCGATGAAATGCCTAAGAGAATGTTTGGTGTGTAGAAATGCTTATTTTGCTAATTTCACATTAATAAATTATTTTGTTGGTTTAAATTGAAGTATATCAACCTTAGTCTTAGGTGAAACCGTAGGGTTTACATTAGAAACTTGTTACTTTTGATGGTGTGCCTTAGAAATCAACTAATAATGAGAATAAAACGTCAAATAAGCTTTATGGGCTTGGTAAGCCCATCTTCAAGCAAGCCCACTCTACATTTTTGTTGAGTGTTGGGCTTGTTTCATGAGTTTTAAACTCACATCTTGGAATTGGTTTTCATAATCCTATTTCCTTGTGTAGGCTTAGCAAGAGCACATCTTAGCTTAGACCCACCTTTCTCTTTTGGGCTTGGATATGCCTAAAATCCTAATTCAAAACCCTAACCAAGCTAATAATGTTGAACTAGGTTTTTCTCTCTTAGATTAGTTAATCTAAGTTACGCTCCTTAGTTTAAGAAATGCATTAGAAATTAGGGTTGTGTGTTAATTTCAGGATTAAGCTAGGAATTTATCTAAACTCATCGAAATGTGACAACCATGGACTGGCACTCCTAAGTGTGGCATGCGTGCCTACGCCACGTCGATGGTCTTGCACACTTGATTAGTTAGGTTAATTCTTAGACTAACCCCACCTTAGCAATAAACAAGATTTTAAAAACAAAGAAGAGAAACAATGTTTTCTACTAATCAAAGTATTTTGCATTAGATTTTGGATCATGTTTAATGCTAGGGATTAAAAATCATAGTTAGGATGCTAGATCTTCCCTAAAGCATGTCATATAATCATTTTGCATTAGAACTTGGATCATGCTTAACGCTAGGGATTAGAAATCCTAGTTAGGACTCTAGATCTTCCCTAAAGCATGTCACTTAGTCGAAGCATTTGCATTTAAAATTTTAATCATGTTTAACACTAGGGATTATAAATTCTAGTTAGGACTTCTAGATCTTCTCTAAGACATATCATTCATATTTTTCAAAAGAAAGAGCATCTCGTTGCCATGTGTATCCCAGTTTACACGTGTCTCCGAAGAAATCCCAGTTGGGTCACGAGCATAACTAATTTGCACGTGTCACCGTTTCCATGAGTGCGTACACATGGCTTCCTAGTTTAGCCACGTACATTTCGAGCACGTATGTGGGACCCAGTATTCCCTTATACAACTCCTTGTCACGAGTATTCCACTTCATATGTGAATGGTCCAGAGTCCATTTACACTTCGTTACAGGACTAGTCCGCTGTGCTTCTAGGTTTGCATAGCCGTAATGAATCCCCTTATTTTCTCATTGGCTGTGAATAGAGGTTCGGGACCAATGTTGCTTGTATGTGAATATACACAAGTCTATTTGCAATTTTGCGACACGTAAATTTGAGTTTACGTGTCAGAGTGTATTTTACTTTTTGCCCCAAAACCTCAATTGCATGAAACATATACTAGAGGGGCTTGAACTTACTTTTCTTGTACACACTCTTTCCTAGAGTAATGTAATATTTTTTAATCATGAAATTCCATCCAAATACCCTTAGTTGTAAAGTAGAGGTCGATCTCACGATCGGGCGGCTGTCGGGAGCCTAACACCTTTCTGACCCGTACCAGGATTTCCTTACCAAGAATCTCTCTACGTAGACCAGACTAGTCGGAAGATCGCCATGCTTTCTGTTAAAACAAAACGATTTTCCAAAATGGGTCCTGATTCCCAGATTAATCAGGTGGTGACTCCATAAGTACATTAGACGATTCTACCCCTAGTTCGCGGTCGGAGAGAAAAGTTTTTTCGCGGATCCTACAAATACGTTCATGTTTCTCAAGTAATCCCCAAAAAGATACCGATAAGGAAATATAGCTCATCATATACTTAACCATATCTATTAAAATTATGTTCCTTCTTTCCACTGAACCATTCTGGTAAGAATGCCAAGTTTAGTCAGTTGGGATATAATCCCATGCTTCGCTAAGTATGCTCTAAACAGGTTTGATAAAATGCTCGCCACCTCGATCAAATCGAATGGATTTCACTTTCTTATTTATTTGGTTTTCCAACTTAATTCTATATTCTTGGAACTTGTCCAAGGATTCAGACTTATGGTGCATAAGGTAGATGTGGTTGTATCTAGAGTAATCATCAGTGATGGAGTACTCTTAGCCACTTCTAGTCTTAGTGTTTATGGGACTGCATACATTCGCAAACTAATTCTAACATATGTTTGGCTCTACTGCCTTTTCCCAGAAAAGGCTATCTTGATCATTCTACCTTCCAAACGGGATTCACATAAGGACCATGGTTCAAAATTCAATGAGCTTGAAAGCCCATCTTGAACCAACCTTTAAATCTTATTCAGGTAAATGTGTTCAAGCTTTAGATGCCATAGCTATGTTGAATTTATCGAAGGAGTTCTCCTCTAAAATAGAAACTTGATGAATGCATTTCCTTATTAAGTACAGAGATCATAATAGGAATAATGAAATACAAAACTATTTAAAACATGCCAACAATAATTAAACAATTTCAATTATTGGTAGAATTAAATTTTATAGTCAAACCATCTCCAAAGAGAAAAGATAGATAAAATTAAATTTCACCCAACATTTGGCATATATAAATAGTCTTCTAAATAAAATTCCTACCATCCACACTAAAAAGAAGAATAATATGTCTAAGACCATCGAGAACAACGCTTGCTTCTGATCTAAGGCTCGGGTAAAATTTTCATCATTTAGTTGTTAGTTTTTCTAGAACCCTTGCAACGAATTGCATAAAAACAATTGATTCCAAAAATAATACTCCAGGAATCTGGCGCATTATATGACAACATTTGCCTCAATAACTAATGATTGACAAATACCTGATACTTTCCGTTTTAATAGTGTAGGTCTGTAACTGTGCTACTAACGTCTGCTCTTGTCTAACTTGAAACGCTTTCCCTTTTGGCATTACTACTCTTACGTCCTTCTTTACACCTTGAACATTAGCGATGGGAGTTTCTTTCTGAACTTTTTTCTTAGACTTTCATCTAGATGAACCTTTAACTATATGAACACTATCAGGTTTTAATTCTTTGACTATCTCTTCTGTTATTTGTAGTTGATTTATCAATTCTGAAAGATTTGATATCATTTTGTTTAAATTGTAACTCAATTTGAACTGTACAAAAGATCTTAGAGGAGAAACACGAATAAAGTTTTCCTTTAATTGATATCTTAATATGGATGAAAGAATCTCTGGTTCGTTAAACAGACTCATCATGATGAACAAGTGGTCACGAACTGAAGTTCCTTCTTTCATTCTGGTGTTCATATGTTTCCTAGTTGCTTCCTATCTAATAGGCCAACTATATTCAAAAAATACTACCTGCAAGCTTTTAATGAAGTTATCAGCATCAGGAGAATCCTCATGCAGAAATTGTAGCACACCAGATAAGGATGCCAAAATAAAGCACTTAGCTATATCATTGGCATTTATCCATATGTGATACATATCATCCTCCTCTTAGGAACAAGGAAATTAGGGCATTATTCGAATATGACATACTTGTAGTCTTGTGCAGTAAGCACAATATCCAAGTTTTGTTTTCATAAAATAAATAAGGCCTGTTAACTTATTATTTTTCAAGATAGAATGCAAAAGGTTGAAGTTTAACATCTAAGACATGCAAATAAACATAATAAACAAGAATGAGATAATCTGAATTCGAAAAACTTTAATTTATAGTAATTTTCTTTTATTACTATAATTATCAGATAACTGATTGTGTATATAGGCATTAATCCTGAGGGATATCTATACGTATACCAAAACAGTTGAAATCCTATTTTATCGAAAGAACTTATCTTGACATCTCATGTCAAAGTTGTCTCGATATCCGACTTTATTTTGACCCCTAAATTAATGATAAATCCTCATTCCTGAGGGAAACATTTTTTATTCATCATTTAGTTAAGTGTGATCCACCATCTCAGTTCAGAATGCTAGAAGAAATAGAAACAGTTTCCTGAAGGAGATCTCTTTCTACACTCCAGTCTGAATACCGTGCGATTACAGCAGTCTAAGACAATAACTGGATAAGATGTACTATTTCTGAGGGCATTAGACTCCTAGCCTTATTCTTGGACCAATGGTGGAAGGTCGTGGGATTGTATTTTCATGAACACAGTCCCTCTCCCACTCAATTAATTGAATAAGGTATATCTTTCTTTTTTTTTTTAATGTAACTCACTAAACATATCTCACATGCATTTAGTAAGAGTATTGTATAATATAAATACACATCTAATGTATAAGTATTATACGAAATAATTTGTATTTTAATTGGCTCATGATCTCCAATTTTTCTTCTTGCAGAGATAAATTGATCACAAGAAAGTACATAAGAATGTATTTAAATAATGAGCACTTATTATATTAGTAACCCCTAAAACCTTTTGAAAAATCTCATTTTTCTAGGTTTTCTTAGTCATCCCAAAATTCAAAATTAACATTCAGGTCCACGAATGAACCCTGTCTAACGGACCGGAAAGTTTAGAAAAAAATTTCTCGGCACCCCTGAAAAATAGGTCCAGTTCGGTTCAGATCATACCGATTTAGTTCAGTCTGAACCGAATCAGACCAGCTGACTCAAACCGTCTGAGTCAGTCAAGTCAGACTCGTTTGAGTCAGACGAGTCAAACCATCTGACTCGGTCTGACTCCGGTCAGGGTCGGGTTGGTGGGTCAGATCAGGCAGGTTCATGGGTCGGTCTAGCGCGGGTTGGTGGTCCGGTCCACGGTCCGGGTTGGCAGTCCGGTCCGGGTTGGCGGTCCGGTCCGGGTTGGCGAGCTGACCAACCCGTCCTTATAACCCTACTGTATCGGGCCTTTAACCTTCTTTGTGTTTGAACAATTCAAGTCCATATCTTTTAATTAAACATTATGTTTTGTTTTAAACTACTACTGGGCCTAGTAAACCAAGCCTATTAGTTTTAAAACTAAAACTAACTTTTAATTAAAACACCATGCCATAACCTAATGGGTTCTGGGCTCATCTTGTTATAAGCCAACCAGAAACAAATAAATTGGTTCCGGGCTTTAACAATGCCCAGCCCGTATTAAAGCATAGCCCATTTAGTTTTTAATAGACTTAATAGTTTAGTTTATAAACTTCTGTTGGGCCTGTTTCCAGAGCCTATGTGTATTAATGATAATTCTTGTGCAGTATGTGTATTAAGTAGGGGAAAGGCAAACCTCTTGGGTCTTTAAGAGAACTGCTACCATGTTTTGGTTTAGGAGAGTTTTTTAAGTACACGAATAGAACGCTAAAGCTACTAAGTACTGTGTTTCTTTCTTGTTGCTATGATGACTGCTACCAGCCTAACAACTTCCAATAATAGAACAACTAAATCCATTTAACTTTCTATTAGCCATGAAGAAAAAGAAATTTGAAGACTTAAAAAGTAACAGACTGTAAGAGATTTGCATATAGTAAGTGATTTAAAGAATAACAATAAGAAGAAGAAGAGTTACCCATGAGTCCATGACAACAGGACGACGACAATGGAGAGCAGGTGACAACGACAATGATGCCTAGACTTTTCACTGTTCGACGAGCTCCTTCTCCTCTAGCTGTACTCTCTCTTCTCCAATAAAACTTGGATCTTGTTTTAAGGTTTATGTTTTAAAAACTTTAGCTAAAACTTATGTTCACACAATGATCTTTTGGGAGGTCAAAGAAGTTCTTGGGCGAACTTAACGAACTGACATGCTTAAGCTTCTCTCGACTAGAATGGGACGTTATAATTTGGTGTGAACCTTTAGGAGGTGTCAACCCCATGGTTACTGATGTCTACCCATGAATATGGGAAAATGTATTAACAAATATATAGGTTCCAAAACTATGAAGATACTTCATGATGAATCAAATAAAATTGCATTATTTTTCACACTTTTAAGTGTGAAACCAAATTGCCGATTTTGGTCCTCTAAATTGGCACCCAACTGCCGATTTTGAAGACCAAAATCGGCACCTAACTACTGATTTGGGAGACCAAAATCCGCACCCAACGACCGATTTGAATTTCTAACATATTTTCATGCAAAATTCGTTTCGGTGGTACCTTACCGATTTCGGTTTAATATTTCGGTGTCGTGATGCCGTTTTTGGCTAAAAAAAATGGACATACAGTGCCGATTATTAGTTTGTGAATGAAAAAAAAAAACAGTTTCGAAATCTAATTTTTTCATTTCAAATTAACAAAATAGGTCTCATTTCAGCATTGTGATGCCGTTCTTTTCTTCTTCTTTTTTAAGGAAAACGACAATGGAAGACGAAAAATTTAAATCTAACCGGTTTTTTTCTATCTCTTTCTCTCTTAAATTTCCATTGTGGTGATGAAGATGGTAGTCGTAGTGAAGTGGTAGTTGAGGAGGTGGTGGTGATGGTTATAGTGATGGCGGCGGCGATGAGGTGGTGGCTGGTATTGAGATTGTGGTGGTGGGGGTGGTTTGTGATGGTCAACCCATTTTGACCAAGAGAGGGTGCCAATAAGATTGGGGACTGCCACTAAGATTATGGACATTTTGGGGGTGCCTATAGAGGGGGCCTGCCAATAAGTTTATGGGGTCTGCCTATAAAACCACCCATAAGTTATAATATAAACCAAAACCTGAAGCCCAAACCGAATAACACATTAACCCTAGTTTCTAAAAAAACAAAACAGTAAACTATTTACCCTTTAGGGTACCTATTAGTTTTACTTTCTAAAAACTTATCAATATCTTAATACCCCTTTTTAGAAACCGTTTATGTCTATATATATATATATATGTATATATATATAATTATTTTTTTTTTAACTTTTCTTAATAAAAATTTTCTAAACCTAAAAAATAAAAACTCTCCTCATTCATTGAAATTCTTTCAATCAAAATTGGTTTCAACCCAATTCAACTAATAACATTAAACCAAAATGTCTAAACTTGAACCCTTCCCAAATCCTCACTGCCACAAAAAGGTCTAAATGTTTAACCCTGTAATCAAAGATTTTAGGACTAAAATTTGTGCTCGCTAATCATACAATCAATCTTAAACTTATATACCAATTAAGATATAAATTATACAACAAGAACACAAAAAATATCATGGAGTATCAATATATTAAATATTATTTATTTATTTTGATTAAATAAAGCTAGGGTTTCAACCCCTACACGATTCTTTTAGGGATCAAACCCTTCTGCTCTTTATTCCTTTTGAACAACATCAAAATATAAACAAGACCCTAATAACGAATTAAGTGTGGCTCTGATACAACTTTGATGAAAATCAGACTTTTTAAAATTAAAAATCATACAGCGGAAGACTAAATAAAGTTCAAAACTTTTTGATTTTTCGAGGATCGCTTAATAGTTAGTAGGGATCTAAGAAATAGGGTTAAAATGATTACCTTTGAAGAGTAATCAAATCAACTCCACACTGTACTCTGAAGGCTTCAACTATTTGCTTTGATCTTCATCAACTACGCCAATCTCCGTCGAAAATTCAAGATAACAATGCCTGATTATTTTGGCCATAACGTTCTGCTTGTTAATCCGTTTTGCGTATATGATACTTGCTTTTCATAGTAAATTTAATATCCTACAACTTTCTCAGAAAAGTCGACCTTCAATTCTTTTTCTAAATGCCTCAAAATCGACTTTTTATTCCTGCGGGATGTTACTGCGAACTTTTAGTTTATTAGAGGCTAGGGTTTGTATTTTCTTCAAAAATACTTAACTAGGAGATGGAACAGAATTAGAGAGGGGAGAATAATGGACGATTTTGCAGTGGTGGTCACTCTGCTAAAATCGCCCCCTCCCTATATGTAATAAGGAGGTCCTAACTCTAATTTAATTCCTACTTTAATTAGGTCTCTTGGGCCCCACATCTTTTAGCTAATTTTATTTTTTATTTAATTCTTAGTGTCTCACACAAATTATGATACAAAATAAATAATTATAAATTAGTCCACCACATTTTTGTAATTGAATACTCTGAAAGATGTAGAAATTATTACTAAACCCTTCATCTGTTAATACTGCAATTAAACCCTCCACTATTTACAGATATTCGTAATAGTCCTTAGGTTATATTTTTAAGTCACTACCTTAAGAAATATTACATCTTAGTCCTTGTATCATCACATGTGCTCAAGTATTATTATTCTAATAATCTCGTGAGAGGTCACTGGCCAGTCTAGAATAATAATTCCCACATTGTATACTAAGGGAATATCAATCGATTAGTGGACTTCTTATTGAACTAATTTATTCTCACTATACAATCATATCCGTCTACCTTGTTTAGAATATTAGATCACATTTGCGTTTCTGAACTCAATGTTTGACAAAGCAAAACGAATATGATATGTATGCAAGGTATATATTAATTCTCAGAATTAAGGTTTCATTGCATTAACAGTAACCTAGGATTCTTTATTATTTCGTGACTTGAAACAATATGAATCCTTGATGACCTGTTCGATGTAATCTTGTTACACCAATATACTGGACTTAGGAGTCTTTACTCCGATGGTGGAGTATATTATAGTTTATGTTCAAAGAACTATTGAATACGTATAAACTACGAAAATTTGTATTAACGAATCGTATCTCCCATATACATGCAACCCTTGCATGTAAATGATTCATCTACATAAACTCATAAATATTAATTTGCATGAAACATTAATAAATATTTATTAATCTAATCATATCAAACAGATTATTTTAGAGCATAATCCCAATAACATCCACTATCAATATAAAATAAGTACAATAATTAAAGCAACCCTATGTTGGGTATGTATACCTCACCACACTCACCTTACATTAACAGCTTCAACCTAAGAGAACTCCAAGAGAATCATACATGAAGAACCCCAAGAACCCCTTTGATAAAACCCATTAGAGAAACCCTCTAATTACAAAGCTCAAAGTTATTCACCTTTGTGTTCAACACATCTCTCTCTCTCTAAAACCATAAAGATGTGCTGCCAAAAAACCCACAAGACATTGTGTCTGACCTTCACTGTCAAAACTGTGGTGGTCTGTATTTAGAAAAAGCAAGAAGCAAGGTTCAACTATCTTCTAGAAGAAAAATGATTAGCAGTGAAGAGTTATGAAAGTAACCAAGAAGAGCAAAGTGTGATGGCATATATGTAATAAAGTAGTATAATATGAGCAGGTATGTACTAAATCACATATAAAGTACGTGTAAAGACAGTTAGATAATAGCTGTCATCATCATTACAGATGACAGTTGGCTAATAGCTGGCTTACTGTTGTCAAGAGGAGCGTCTAAGCTTCTAAAAGGGTCGGGAAGTCTATAAATAGAGGACCAGACCCTTAAAATGTAACTAATTGAAGTCTAAAAGAGAAATAGAAGAGATTTCCTCATTTAGTCCGTGGATGTAGGCCATTAGAGTCGAACCATGTAAATCTCCTATGTTTCTTTACTTTCTCTCTCTAGAACTGCCCTCAAACCTTCAAGATTGAGATGAGAGATCAGGTTTCACGTAATCGGACCTCTCAAAAACCACAAGCCTTTTCTCTCATCCACTAACACCTCCATATACTTCATGTGAAACCAACCTCCCATACTATATATGGTGAGTTAAAATAATTAATTAGAAAACCTAATTAATTAAAGAAAGTAAATAATATTAGAATATTTAGTGAGTATAAAATCTCATTCAAAATTAGAAATTAACCTATGCACAAGTCTTGTGCTCATATTTAGAAACTCTAAATATATCCAAAATCTTATTTGCAAAATTAAGTTTGGGATGAAATCCCAACAGTTTTTTGTGATTTTTTGTAAGTTTTTTTAAGTTTAAAATAAATAAAAAAATCTAGGACGATGATATAAATGTTCACACTTTACACAGTGTGAATATTCTCTATTGTTCATATCCTTATATACGAACTTTCTTAATTATTCACACCCTTGTATGAGAATATTTTGAATTGTTCACACTCTTGTATGTGAACTTTCTGAATTGTTCACACCTCTGTATATGAACTTTCGGAATTGTTCACACTGTTAAGAGTGAACATGTCGCGAATCTGGGTTTTGTTTTCTACGATTGGAAACTCGAAAAAACTTAAAAAAAGGTTCAAAGATTGATCCTATTACCGAAAAATGATCTATTTGAGCTTCTTTAGGAGAAGTAGTGGGACCAATACCCTATCCAAAAGTATTTTTTGAGCACAACTTTTCTATTGAGGGGTTTACCTCGAAGAACTCATCGTCTTCCATGCTCACCGCCTCCGATGACCGAAAAACGATATTCGGCGAGAGAGAGCCGAACAAAAATTTGGCTTTACTGTTAGAACTGGTTAGAGTTTCAAGGTGCGGACCAAAAGGTCAAATAATTATTTTTTATTGAGCTTGACCAAATTTGATAGCCCTTATCTATTTGTTATTTTTATAAAGTCAACTTAAAAAATTAACTTTGACTATGTTTGACAGTTACTCTTATCACATATTTAGATGCAGGGACGGAACCACCTACGTGCTAGGGTGGACTCCAGCCCGGGTTAAATTTTGTAAAAGAAAATTTATATACAAAAGGTTATTATTAAATGTTGGGACATAGAAGGATTATAATACTTTAGCCCAGAGTAAAATTGTAAAATTAAACTTAGTACCGAACTAAAACTGAAAAGAAATCCGATTTTCCTTTCTCTTTCCTTTCTTTTTTATTAAACTACGATTGTGCCCCTTTCTTATTCAACAAAATTTTCCTCTATCTAGGGCTTCAGTCTCTCCTCCATTTTCTCTGCAACTACTGCCAAAACAAAGAAAACTGCCACAATGAAATCAACTAACTCTTCGAATTAGATATTTCTTTTAATTCTTAGCTATACTTGTGATTTTAAGAAGAATATTTTATATTTTCTCTTTAGCATTTCAACAAAAGATTTTGCTTTTATGCGTATTGATCCGCCAGATATGTTCTCTTAATTTTCTCGTACTAAGATCGATTTGGGTTTTTGAAGCATCCTACAAGCAATGGCGAAAACAGTGAATCTGGGTTATTTCAATGGATTTCACAAATTTGTTAATCATTGAAATAATAATATACAAAGTTCAAAAATAATTTTTAAAAAATATATTTCAAAAATTATAAATTAATTTTTAAATATTTTGAATATAATATAGATTTATAATTCATGTATAAAATGTGAATGATATAATAATAGATTAATATATGTTAAAAAAAAACACAAGAATAGTAAAAGCTTAATACATATATTGAAAAAGTCGTAAAATTCGTATATTAAATGTGGTATGGCTAACAAGAATTACAAGACTCCATATTAGCCCTTCGCGATATAAATTCCTGGTTACGCCCCTGTTTAGATGTCAATAGCAGCCTCCTTTTTTCTTCTAAACCTAAAACAAAAAAAAAAAGAGGGGCCCGGTGGGTTTTACAATATACAACGCCCCACTCACTTGAGTTGGTTTTAGCGGGTTGGACCTACCCAATCCAACCCGCCTTCGCAAAATATTTTTTTTAGGGGGAACGTCCAAAATATCCAATATGAGTTTATTTGAGTCTATTTAGTTCACCAAATAATATATAAGTCTATTTAGTCCAAAAAATAAAGTTTGAAAAATTTTGCCCTCTAACTAATTACTCAAAGTAATCATTAACAGGTTTTCACAAAATTCATATTTTGAAAAACGTTCGTCGAGATCTTCGAAATGAGACCCGACAGCATTACTTTTTTTAAAAAATATATATATATATTTTTTATGTAAGTTTATTTTTGCGTAACATAAAACTATTTTTTTAACTAGTTTTTATCTAGATTGCATTCATATTTGAATTTTCATGGTTCAAAACTAGATAACATAAAAAAAAGAAGTGAAGATCTCGACGATTACTTTCCAAACATATAAATTTCGTCAAAATCTGTTACTAAAAATAATAGGCAAAAATATTTTTACACAAATAAAACAGAGAACTACTATAACTAGTATATTTTATTTAGGTTGCATCCAAATTCGAATTTGCGAGTCTCAAAATCAGGTAACATCAAAAAAAGAAGTAAAGATCTCGAAGAATGTTTTGCAAATGTATAAATTATGTCAAAATCTGTTATTCAAAACAGTAAGCAAAACTATTTTTGCATAAATTTTTATGATTGTTATTTTTTATTTTTTAAAAAAATATTCTTAACAGGTCTAGTTTTGAAGATCTCAAAGAGCGCTTTCCAAATCTTATTCTTTTTTGTAGTGTTACTTTACCTTATCTTTGGTGAAGTCTAGTCAAAAAGTAGAATTTTGAATTAAATTGAAGTTTAAAAAAAAAAAAGATAACTAACTTTTTCCTACACCTATACAAGTTAGAAAAAGACAAAAAGGTGATTGAAAAAATAATAAGGATAAAACATTAACACTAAAAAGCAAGGAATAGACTAAAAATACTTAAAAAAGTTTAAAAAGGACTAAACATACCCAAAAAACTTTTAAGAAGGTATTTCAGCCTTATTTAAAATCATTTGGACCAAATGGCTTCAAAAAGCTATTTATTAGGTGTTTTGGCCATTTTTCCTTTTTTTTTAACTCTTTAAACCTTTTTGTTCTGAAAATGCCCCTTTAATTAAAATTACTATATTGTCCCTCTAGTGTGGAATGCCTCCTAACAATCTTAATAAAATAAAATCAAGAAAATTCATAGAGTCAATTTCTAAGGTGTCACACAGCTGCTACAAATTTGTAAATTTCTACGAGGCAATTCATCAACACATGTCATATATGTGGTTCCAAAAACTTATGAATTTAAGGGTGTCTTTGTCGAAGGATGCAAGGTATTTATGCCTTGTTATATAGGGAAACACCCCTCCTTATGATTAGTGTGATCGATAATCTTTTAGTTACTTTGGACCGTTTGATTAAGTTAACCAATTAGTCATTTCTCATCTAGTTTGTTCGACAAGTTTACTAGATTGAGTACTTTAAAATATTGCGGTACAAAAAATACATGTTAATAACTCAAGAGTTTAATTGAGCAAATGAGTTGTGTTTATCAAATCAGGTCAGGGAGAGTCTGGCAAAGACACTAAAAAAATGATCGATATATTGTCTCAAAACAAGGAGAAGCACAAAGAGAAAAGCATGAAACCAAAGTTATCCCATGTAGATGATCTTGTATTGGGATGAGACAATAAAGCAATGGCCAAGATATAATAAGGATCTAAATGGAGCTAGGAATAAATTAAGTCTATATGAGCTTACCCTAACAAGTTGGAGAACCCGAAGACCAATAAAGCTCATAAGCATCATATAGAGTGGAAGCACCATCAGAAGAATTAATCCACACTTTCTTATATATTTGTGTAATTAGACTGTTGGGCAAAAGAATGCTTCTAATGTCTAAGACAAAAGCATAATCTGAGCTGCTATTAAGTCTATTTGGCACACACTGTCTTATTACAAATAAAATCAACCACAAAAATCTTCATTCGCGAGCGAACCCTGGGTTCAATTGAATAAAATTCAGCAAGGCAACGATCAATATTAAGTAGCCACGGAGCTTCTAAAAAATGCACATTACGGCCATCACCAACTACCCTACCTAAATAGAATTAGAAGAAATTAATTGCAACTGAAGTTTAATGGCAGGTCAGATTGAAGAGACTATTAGGAACTTGTTAATCACAAAGGTTTTATATATCATTATTATTATCATCATTTCTCTCAAGAGTAAATACATGAATAAGCAAGAGATATAATTAAGCTACGAATAATTGTTACTCAAAATTCATCCCTTTTATATGTAAAAGAAGAGGGTAAAGATAAGATCATTTAAGCTACTTAGGTTGATTTTCCCAAAAACAATTCTCCCACAGCTCTACTTCTTTAATTGAATCCTCATTCACTTTAAGAAAAGCTTGAATATGTGGAGGGTCAGATGGAGGTAAGGTGCATGGATAGGTATCACTAGGAGCCTTCACCATTGATTCCATCATGAACCTTTTCTTTAATCCAACTGCGGGACAAGCCATGTTTTCAGAACAAAATTCTACAGCTTTTGGAGGTATAGTGGGTTTGTATCTCAATAGTTTAGCGTATGTGTTTAACAGATGAAACATGTAGTCATAAACGTAGTCCATCCTTAGATCCTCTTGGATGAAGTTACTTGCCGCCCTTCCGATGTCTTGGGCCTGTTAAAATGATAAGAGATTAGGTGCTACAAGGTAACTTGATAAAAACTTTAAGAAAAGATTTGAACTTCTGTTCAAGTTTTTTAGAGTTCACAAGTGTATATCAAAGTATATAAATACGAATTCTTCTTTGGCTGGATCAGGTAATTAGATCTTTCGCCCCTTGGGTGATCGGTCTTTTAAGGAGCATTAATTGGTTGAGGTACTTGTCATTTGCTATATACTAGAGTGGGTATATAACTCCCAATTTTAAATCATCATAAGAAATGGGTATAGGACTCAAATAGAGCTTTCTTACGATGGGGATTTGATCCATGAAATGGGTATGGGACTCATGTAAGCATATGGGTCCTCGATGATACTAGGAAGCATTGTAAATTGTTATATCTATGCCTGGGGTAGTTAAGTAATTAGATACTGAGAACGGATCAGGGTACAGGCTTATATGTACAGGTTACGTCTACAGGCTCATGTGAGGCCCACATAAGGTTGATCTAAGGGCTGAAATTTTGTGAGAATGTTCTACTCATCATGTAGATCATCTTCACCAAAAATCATTCCATTCCAAAATTTTTAACCCCATAAAAAAACAACTTTTTTCTAATCGTTCATTTTTCACTGTTAATTTTTAATTAATTTCCTATCAATTTTTTATGGGTTAGATGTTTTAGAATGGACTGATTTTTTGTGAAGATGATCTAAATGATGAGAAAAATATTCTTACAAAATCTCAGCCCTTAGATCAATCTTATGTAGGCCCCACATGAGCCTGTACATATAAGGTTGTAAACCGATCATTCTCGTAGATATTTTATTTCTAGGTAGGCTAGTCTTTTAAGCAGTGTTAATCGAAGTACTTATTTATAAGAAATAAAGAGAGACATACGTTTTGTGTATGGTTGTTGCCCCAATCAACAGCAAACTTAATAGATCTGCACTTGTCATTTTCCTTAATCGGCCAGTAATGTCGCATAGGTACTAAACTTCTTGTGAAGAAGTCATAATAGAGAGGCTTTACAAGTAAAGTGAGAGAATCACAAGCTAGAATGTACTTTTCGCTAACAGACCAAGCCCCTCCTTCGATATAAATCTTATATCTATTAATTTATAAAAAAAATCGAAAAACCAAATTCGTTAGTTTGATGATATAGTATAAATATATAAAGGGGATTTTGGCCAAAAACCCCTACTTGGAAAACGTTTTAGGATTTAGCCCAACACAACGTTTTCTTTTAGTCTAAGGCCCAAGAGGGTTTCAGTCAGAGGGTTTCAGTGTGTGTAATTTATAGGAAGAGGGTTTCAGTGAAACCCTCTCCGAGAGGGTTTCAGTCAGTTATCCTTGGGCCTTAGACTAAAAGAAAACGTTTGTTGGGCTAAATCCTAAAACGTTTTTCAAGTAGGGTTTTTGGCCAAAATTCCCATATAAATTAAAAAGAAGGAACATGTATATAATAGGCATGATGCAAGATATACGTAGTTCTTTAATTACCACATTTGCTAACCACATACGATATGTAATTGCCCCATCCGTTAATGTGGTTGAAAAGAAGATCTTATATATACATGCCACGTTAATTATATCGTCATGTGATTAGCTAATGTGGACATAAAAGTAGTATATTTAGCATTTCTAAGAATTAATAACGAGAGAAAACGTAGAAACAAGTAAGATAGACATTGAGTATGACCTGTGAGTGCACTGGTCAGCTAAATTTGATTTTTGAAAGCCTTGTCGAATCTCACGGCCCCAATCCTGCGAATGCACTAGTTAGCATTTACGTATTATCTATACTCAAATTTATAAATTCTTTATCTTAATTACGGAGGGATATTTGAGATTTAATGAACTCTATCAACTAATTATCTATTATTTATTATATCATTCTATAGGAGAGACCTCTCCTTCCATGTATCTCTCACATAGTAACGTTGTGCTTTCAAATTTGCTCATATGTCCCTCTCATTTGAGTTGTTGCGACATGTCTCTTTTTCATTTGTCCATGTATATACTTATTTTTAAATTTTTAAAATTGAACAAATTATACATAAATAAGATGACTAAATGTATACAAAATTACTAAAAGTACTATATGTATCTAAAATTACTTCAAGTTTTAGAATTTAAAAAGAAAGTAAATTATACATATCAAATAGGTAAGTTTACCAACTTTAATTATGTAACTTCTTAATAAATAAGTAAGTTTTGTCTTTATAATC
Source organism: Macleaya cordata (assembly GCA_002174775.1). Lineage (NCBI taxonomy): Eukaryota > Viridiplantae > Streptophyta > Magnoliopsida > Ranunculales > Papaveraceae > Macleaya > Macleaya cordata. Next base: position 87,426 of record MVGT01000614.1, on the reverse strand, counting down.
CTAATGAATAGGATTTTTTTACTAATTAATGTAGTAATAAAATAGTTTTTTTTTCAAATCAAGTTGAACTATGCCGTGCCCTAAAGATGAATCCAATACATTTCATAGTACTGAATCTATAGTAAGTAATTTGTTAGCTTTCTTTCTATATCAATAAATATATATAGATATTGTAATGTATTCCACATTGCAAATTTAATATTTATATATGTTAGAAAATTGTACTAAAATCTTAAGCCTCACCATCTATCATTCATGGGCTCACCTTTAGCCTTAACTAGGCATACTTAATCACGTATAAATTGAGTATCACTTTTTACTAAGTAGTATTTTATTTTTATTTTACTTTTTTTTAATAGTTTTTTAATTTTATTATTCTCACTTTGCAGGTATCGCAAAAGGCAGAATATTATAAAAATTTCTCGTCTGAATGAGAGAGGTAACATTATTGACAGTTTTGTTTTGACGTAAGTTGGAAAGTGTTTATTGATTTTGTTATCACTGCAGTATTTACTTATGTTTTAATCTAATTTTTCGTTCATGCTCCAAAAAAATAATTTTTGTTATCACTGCATATTTTTCTGAGTTTGTAATCACTGTAGATTGAAGATAAAGAAGACATTAAAGATACTTAATATAAAAAAAACTATTAATTAATTAGTAGCACTACTTTCTATTACTCAGTTATATTTTAAGAAGACAAATTATTAGCTAGATTGGTTGAAAATTTTAATATATATATTTATGTTTTAATAAAAAAAATTATAAATAGAAGAAAAAAAAAATGCTTGTGCCTTGCTTGGACAATAACACTTGTAACTAACTTATCTACCATTAACCCTTGGTAATCTTTAAAGTATTTAACTATGGGATTAGATAGATTAATATGTGGCTTTTTTCTTCTAAATAATTCTAATATTGAATAAGCAATAACTACCTTTAATAGTTATCCCCTCTTATTATATTTTCTCTTATTATTGAAAACGGGGCTATTAGGGAAGCTGTTTTGGATGGGAGGGAAGCTCAAAAGATGGGTTTTAAACCCAAAGCTCATTTGTTAGTTCTGGTTAAAGAGGAACCTCTTCATACCCTACCAATTTTGGATTTTATGCCAAACCAAAAATACAACCCACATCTACCTCCTACCACCATCATCATCTCCATTCTCCACGGCTACCACCACCACCCCCACTCCACCGCCTTCACTGTCTCCAAAAGAGAGAGAAGAGAGAGAGATCGAGAGGGAGTGACAGAGAGAGAGAGAGAGAGAGAGA